>AXCO02008805.1:0-12996 GCA_000473525.2 Anopheles melas
AAATTATGCACTGTTTACTCAAAATTGACGAAGTACTCGATATTGAAGTTATTTAATGGATTTAAATACTATTTTGTGCACGTTATTTGTTTACATTACACATCAGCTGGTTGCTGTGATGCTTTATCCGTCAGATATTTCGCCTATCAAATAGTTCATTTCGCTGTATATTTCACCTCATGTGGCCTCGCGGTAATAAGACGAAAAATTGACTCAAATTTTGACAATTTCCAGTAAAATGTATGTAACTGATATGCATTCAGCTAATTGTGTTACTAAACATTAGTAAAAACATGACATTAATGCTAAAAACTCATCAAATCGTTCTGCTACTGAATCGTTTCTGTAAAAAAAAACTTTACTCAAGCAGGAGGAAAAACAGGATGTGTAAATTTACTCGAAGAATAATAGGAAGCAATAAGAGAGCATTACATAATACAGAAGAAGGGAGAAACATTATTAAATAAATGTTTTAACTATACTAAACCAATTCTTCTTTTTTTTTTGATTTTGTCATTTAAGCTTCAGTTTTTGAATGCTGGAAAATCAATATATGGCTTAATTATTACCTTTTCTCGTTCCAAGCCCTTTGGATCGATGATATCGATAAAAATTCAACCGTATGATGGTGAGGAAATCTCATCCCATAAAAATTGGAAACTAATTTGAAAAAAAAAAACATTTTTTTCTCTTTTGCCAGAGCTGATGAATCAATTTTTGATGGGAAGAGACATTTTTTGTCTCTTCAAGCTGCATATCTTTCTAAAGGCAAATTGCTCTAAGCTGCATTTGCTTTTTGTGACTGTCTTGATTCTCTGAGGAGAAGTGTTGGATGGCAGATCACAACATTATTGCATCTACTGGTTAAAGCGGTCAAAGGTCAAAGGTCTAACATTATTTTATTTAGCTGTCATTGATTTATTTCCATAGAATCCTTAGTATCCAGAGAATCCGCAGAAGAATACCTCTCTAAGGCGTAGGTCTCTGGAAAGATCCACCATAGTAAGACTTCACTGTATAAATATACCCTTATAAAAAAGGGACTTAAATTGCACTTCTCAAAATCAAAATACTGATTAGTGTTTCAAGAAGTAATTCATGCTGATAATATAGATAAGCATGGTAAATAATACAATAATTAAATAATTCATGAAGACGACGAATAATTATTTTCCAAAATTGTTTGAATGCTTTCAGAATCGTATTGAATTTGATTTATGTGCTGTTTGTCAAACATTTCGTCACTTGATCATCATTTTCGTCACCATTTTTGGCATCATTTCATCATCCTCAACATTTTTGAAACAATAATTCAAAAGTATGTGCGAAGTTAACAATAAATTGCAAAACTATTTTAACAAAAATCGAACTGCGTTGAAGAATCCTTAAGATACCTCATAACTGGACATACCACCGTGTCTTTATTCTACTACTGGATAGAATTGAAAACATGTAGTCGTCTAGATTTGTGACTCAAAATTACTTTTTTGCTATATCCACCGCACCGCACCGTTGAAAATGGTTCAGGATGAGGAAAAAGCTCTAATATGTGTCATTGATATCTCCCAAAATCTATAATACAATCCACACTGACTGCGTGCTGCCACGAATCCGTCAAATTGTGCCGCTTCGTTCGTCAAAGCTATCAACTAATGTCAGTGCTTCCGCAAAGCACTTTTTCCTATCATCGTACAACCGGTTAGATTATTGCACATGTGCGCTTGATCGAAGCAAAACAAAAAAATCTCCCTTCAAAGATTTACTACACCCAGCCGCATATAATGAAGAGGACGCACAGACAGGAAGCGGCCGCTTTCCTTTAATCTTCTCCGTCTAGCGACGAAAATGAAAACAACTCCCGTGCAGGCGCAGTTTTTGCTTGCTTTGCTCAATCTAAAATTCCCTATCAACAGCGGAACCGAAAATGCATTACCGCGTACAACAGTGAACACAATGGAAGTGTGGACAGGAGCAAAAAATGAGACCAGAAAAAAAACAAAGGACAACAATAAATGCAACGCTGCATCTTCTCTTTGCAAATGAGAAGCGAAAGCAAACCCCAACCCCGGACGCTCTATGATCAAGACCGATCGGGTGTACAACTCGGGCACAACCGAATGCTGCTGTTCCGTCCAGTTGCGGTTGTACAACATGCCGCGAGCGAAATCGTTTAACCTTCGTGCAGCATCTTCCACGCCAGCACAGGGGAAGCGTTGTGTGGTCGCACGGTTAAATCGCATGCGATTTTTGGGATCCTCCAGGAGCAAAGGAGGCCGACTGTTTGCTTTTTTTTGCTTTTCTCCCCTTCCGTATTCTCTGTCCGCCTATTTCACTGACTGAAGTTTGGTCGGTTGCCGTACCCTCCGATACTCTGATTAATCTTTCTCTAAACGGTGGACAGATCCGGTACGCCGCTCCTCTTGCTGGGAAGGAACGAAACCGATCGAGAATGATCGCGCACCGACTTTACTTCCGACCCGGGACCGTCGTGTGTGTGTGTGCGTGGTCAGCCACGAACCGTCTGTTAATCCCATTTCATTAGCGTCTCCATCGTGTCGCTGGACCGCTGCACTGGAGTTGCGCCGCAATGCGAATGTGCGCACGAAAGCAACGCGCAAGCAACCAAAAGCGAAGCCCGAAACCACACGCGCAGCATCCGAGCGCGTTTTCTGCAAAGAAATTAACGGACTCTGAAAACAGAAGAGAAAACAAAAAAAACCCCATGCTCCAGATCGGCCCACACGACCCTTTTGGGAAGTGCGGGTGAGGGCGATTACGGAGCAATGGGGTTTGAAGAGGCAGGAAAAAAAAGCAGGAACATGAAACGAAACCGCCCGAAAACCGCCGCCTCGTGTGTGCGGGTCGCGCGTCTACGCTCATCAAACCCCACGAAGGGTTTTGCCATCGGGGCGAGCGAATCACAAAAAAACGCTTTCCGATCTTACTTTCTTCCAGCTTGTTTTTGTGAGCCTTCTCCCCCCTCCCCACCCGCTCTACCCCTGCCTGTTTCATCTGGACACTCATTAATGTCACCAAAGCAACAGCAACAAAAAACCTCCGGCGCGAATATGTGTGTGCCTCGTGCGTCTTGAAGCGTACAAGCTCACACAGCCGTACGATCAATCTCGCCGCTACCAACCGGGATCGTAGCGGCCGCTTGTTTTTTTTTTCTTTTTGCCAATCTGTCAAATTTAACCATTTGGCAAGCTGCTAATGAGCGGTGGAATTAGTGGTGGAGGATCCAGGGTTGCCTCCCTCACAACTTAATTAATGCGTTTATTATTGGATTATGTCAGTGCCGGTTCGGTTAAAAGGGGTTTGGTTTTGTTTGATTTTTCTTCGCATTGATTCATGCATTGATGGTGGTGGTGCTGCTGCGACTGCTGTTGGTTGCAAAGGGAAAAGAGAGGCAGTGAAATAGGATACGCGCGATTAGATCGTTTGCTTGCGCATGGCGAGTAGCATGCGTTTTTTTCATAGTTGTAAGATGCGGGAGCATGATTGCTTTGGGGTTTGCGTTTTGCTCGCGGCTAGCAGTAAAGCAGTAACAGTAAAGCCGGAAGTTTCCTATTCGTTTGAATTTTGAGAATCGGCTCAAGCACTCGATGCAGCAAAAGCACTTTTAATTAAAGTGTGAAGCATGCTGCTAATAGCATTTGCGCGTGATGAGTGTGGTGCGAAAGAAACAGAAAGTTTGGGGCCCCGTACTTGGGTCAATTGTAATGGCACGCGAGGGTTGTTTTGGATTAAGTGTGTAAAGTAGAACTTTTTTTTTTTGTAAGATAGGTTGGTGAAATTCGTTTAAGTTGTTCGAAAGCCATATTTTTCTATTGGTTAACCCCAGTATTGTAGAAATTCAGAGTATGTTTTAGAATTCTAATTGTAATGCTAGTGAACGCAAAAAATATACTTTATTTTATTATTTTGTATTACTAACACTGTACTACTTGCTAGCTTATCAATTATCCCGAAATGGATCCTATCCATGGCCAGATGCAGATGCATCCGTGGCATGGTCTAGTGCTCGAGACGTTCTTTGTCAAACGTTTATTGCCGTTCTTTTTGCGGATCTGTTCACGCTTTGAGTTGTATTGCACATAAATCAGATTGAAATAGCATCAGTTACGCTAGAGCTACAATTAAACAGTGTGATAGTAAGTGCAATGATAATAATATATTTTCTATTGTTAACAAAAAGTCAAAATCAACTAATTCTCCTCCTGAAACAGAAAAAACCTTCAGAGGTTAAACAAAAAAAAAAAAACGAATGAAATAATAATAATCATCGAGGGCTTTTTTTAAATGCTTAAAGAGGTCCTACAATCAATTCTTAATACTGTTACTATTTAAATAATGCATTTTTTGTGAATAAATTGCAAAAAATTGCATTTTTAAAGGCTACTGAGACCTTTACCGATTGATCCTCCCCAATGGTTGCTGCTTTGTTGGTTTAGTGTTCAGCAAGTTTGTCTTATTGTAGGCTTATTTCACGTTCTATAAGTATATAAGTAATAACGTTCACAGTTTTATACAAAACTCACGTGATGTTTTTCAGCTGTTGTCATATATTAGTGACAGCTGTTATGTTGAACATCATCTCATGATCGTTGAAAAATCCTGTTCACATTATAATTTCACCCGGCAAATAAGTATTTCTTTCAGATTAGAAACACGTGCGAGTTGACGCTTGTGTCCACGAGACAATCGCTTGTTGTATTAACTTAATAAGAGCAATAGCATTGTCATAAATTGTATTTTTAAGAAATTTACAAACAAATTTGTACATTGCAAACTGCAAGATATGAGACATAGTTATCGATCTCTTTATTTTTGTACATCCTGCACTACATTTATCGGTTCTGCAGATACAAGAAGAATGTTATGTATGTTTGTAGCGTGTTCAATGGTTGTACTTACATGATTAAATGGAGGATTTTCGGGGAGTCACTTAAGTAGTCATTTAATCACTCATAGGTTTCCCGACATGTTTTTCACTCATTACATCGATTATTTCGAACAAATATTTTGTGGAACATAAATTTATCATTTCCATTTCCTACATAAAAATTATAACAAAACGCTGGAATATCTAATGTAACTTAAAAAAAAAATCTTAAGATGAGTGTGTTTCTTAGATGAGAAATAAGCAATTATTACTTAAAAGTAAAACCTTTGTGGACTAAAGTCACGAACAGATATCAAAACAGCTTTAACCATTTTTATCCAGCTGCTACTGAAGAGATAAATAAGCTAAATGACTTCTTCACCGATTCATAACACGCTGTGTACATTTAACCCTCATTTCTAGCAGCGAGTGATATTGACCTCAAGCGATCCAATTGCAACAATGTGTGTACGGTGAACATCACTGCATGTACACTTAATGCGCTGCCAATCAAATCGATTTTCCCACAAAAGGAATAGTTGTTCCGTTTTTACCACCACGAGTACTAACTCAACCTTGCAGTCGGCAAAGAAAATCGATGCAAATCTTGTGCTACACTGGTGAGGGGACGTTACACACAGCTAGCGACCTCTTATCAACCACCCACGGGGATAATTTCATACCGCCGCCTGCGGAGGTAAATTAGAATCTTCATTCTTCGTGTTGCGGTTTCGGTTTTCGGAGGCCAAACCTGATGACCGGTGGACTACCGGTGAGTCTGTCCGTCATCAGGCATACCGGGGGTTATTATTTCATACTGCAACTGCAACGGTTTCCCCGCTGCGTTCCTCCCTCCTCCGCTCGAAAGGGAAGCGAGTTTGCGGTTTCTTTCGCAGGAAAGCGACGGGCACAAAGCTGTTTTGTGGCTACCGTTTCGGTAGTCACCGACAAGGAAATGCACTCACAAATTACAATTATCATAATCACCTTGTTTCTTGTGCATGTGTGCGTGTGCGTGTGTGTGTGTGTGTACCGAGTACGTGCATGGTCTGTACCACACACATAATAGATCAATAGAAGCGTACGTAGCGGAATAAAAAGGGAACAACCCGCGAGCGAAGGCGCAAGCATGGATGACTTTTGAGCGCGCTCGAGTGCGTATGAATTTTTGAACACCACCATGTGCATTGTGGTTTGGTTCGGTTCGGTACCGGTGGCCAGGACCGGTAGACCTGATGTTGTTGTTGTTGCGGTGAAACTGCAGCTCAAGGTTGCCGGCGGCTCATGCAAAGCGGACTGGAAGTGAGTGCCATCAAAAGTTGCTGCTCTGGCAGTTTGTCAATCAACGTGTCAAGTTGCGGGACAGCAAACGAGGCTTAAATTGCAAACGATGGTTCAGGGTTTGTTGTTTTTCGGGCCAGAATTTCGTTACTTTGGAGCAAAACTGACCGTCTCAAAAGATGATTATGTCGGTTAGGGAGTGTGAATGGCGGGAGATGACGCAAGGCTCCTTGTTGGAATGACGTCACAGATGGAAACAGATGTTCGGAACAAAAGGGCTCCATTCAAGACGTTAATATTGGGTTGCAGTGTTAATAATTTTTCAGCAATTATAATTTAAAATGTACCAGCTGTCTTTTACTCACTAGTCACTCAAAGTCGTAAATGTGGTTTATTTCTAAAAGTTGTAAATTAAAAATTTCTAAAATATTAGCAAGAGTAAACAATTTGGTTTACTGAGTAAGAGGTCTAGTCCAACTTAGCACAAGTCTCATTCGTTTTCGTTCTCCAGCAGGATTTTGTAGGTCATTAAGAAGGACATATTATTGTGACAAATAATAGGGGCCGTAAAATTTTGAAAAAATCTTTACGATTGTTTGCTAAAACTAGCATTAAGATAAAAAGTGCACTCTGCCAAAATCCCCAGTCCCAGTATCGTCCATGTATTCAACCATCATGCCGTAGTAATGGCATTGACTCACGACGAATCGTTCTGTAAGTGACCCGAGGTCTTGTATCGCAAAACTCTGTAAGATAAAACTCCTATAAAAATAAATAAATAAAGTAAATAACTATACTTATAAGTCAAAGAAAGCCAAGCTCACTTCACCAGTGGGGGTACAGGCAGGCCTTGACCGACAACGGTTGTTGTGCCAAAGAAGAAGAAGAAATAACTATACACACTAAACTAGGATGAACGAGCCCCCTCGAATTATTATGCTGATTATGCTTGAGAAAGATATCCTAAATTTTCAATTATAAAATGACCATTCTTCTTCATTTTACTGTGGTAACATGACTCGATCAAGCCCGGGCCTATGAGGCTTTCAATACTTATTCAGTACCACGCACCCGAATAATAATCAGCCCTTGCTACGGAGGGATTGGGTCCATACGAGGCTTGAACCCGCGACGGGCATATTATTAAGTCATGCGGGTTGACGATTAAACCACGAGAGCGCTCTTTGAACGACCGTAATTCATGCTAAATGTATCGTTATTGTAGAGCTGAATTTCCTCGGCAACTACTTGATGGAGACCAACAGGATTTTAACAAACCCTACTAATGCTTAGTGTCAATTTACTAAAACATCATCCAAAGGTTTATTATTTTAAAATCACATTTTACTGTTTTAGCTGCATTTCATAAGCCAAACTAGAACTAAGCGACTACGGTGATACTTAAGTAGCACCGCTATAAGACAACTGTAAAGGCCGGGGGACATTGTCCGTACTCGCTAGTGTAATTTCGATTTTCACTAGCGCACCTGGCGGCGGCTGACCGAAACAGTTTACCAAATAATTTGGAGCCGCTTCAGAAAATATGTTATTTTTCCATGTTGTTTACTTAAATCGGACATAAAAAAGTTTTGTAAATGGTAGTTACACATGTTTTGCACGCATTGCATCCATTTTCGCAATGGAAAACGATGAAAATAATACTTTATATTGAGATCCAGCACGACCATTCCCTCGATGACCAAAAAAGCTTCCACCAGCCGCTGCCAGATGCACTAGTGAAAATCGAAATTACACTAGCGAGTACGGACAATGTCCCCTGGCCTTAAGAATCGTTAGTTATATTAATATCTAACTTGTCATTATCAAAGTCAGCAGCAACCTAAAAGTAACGTACAAAGTGGTTAAAAGATGAAAAAACTGTTTTAAAAATGTTTTACTTAACATTGAAACCATAATTGTACGTCTCTGTGCTTCCCTACAAGCAGAGCAATCGTACGTTCGCAAACAAACAAACCACTACCTTCCATAATTCCAGCACCCAAAATTTCACCTCGCACCTTGCGAAAAGCAAACTCGAGAACCTGTCCTGGTAAGCTCCAACCTTGTAGTAAGCTTCTCGTTCGCCAGGCCGTCGCACACAAATCGACTGCATCTAATGCAATATTGCACGCACGATTTGTTTTTTAATTATTGATGGCCACTTCCCGTAGTCTGTGCACACAGGTTGGCTAGCTGGCTGCATCGGCATGGCGAAAGCATTGCTTCGGATCGATGCAGCCGCCTTCGCCTTTCGTATCAAAACGTCCCGAAAATCCCACTACCGGGGGATGATGATGGGTGGCCGCGACAGCGTACAGCGTGCATCGTCACCTGCGGGCACAATTTGTAGCACTAAATTAGCTTCCGTCGGTAGCGGGAGCTGAATTCGGCATTGCCATCGCCACTGGAAGACTGAAATTGAGTTTGGCTTTATGCGGGAAGCGCTAACCGGGTGCGGGAATGCAAAAAACGGTTGCATGTGTGTGTGTGTGTGTGGAATGATTACATGTTGCTAGATGCCATTGCTGTTTGGTGCTGTACGGTTTAGGGATTTTACCCATACGGTGCGAGCGCTGTGGCCAGCAAGGTGATTAAAATTGCACGAACCTAAATGCATCTGGGTGAGCGGGCCGTGTTGCGCTTCTCGTACCCGGTTGCGCCCAGGAAATGCTGTTCGAATTTGACGGTTATTGGCTGTGGACGCCCAAAACAGATGGGGGAGGTAGAGCTGGAAGAGTTTGATTATTTACGATGTGTCCCTGTTTGGTGCGTTACAATGTAGTGATACGATGCATTACTTCGGACCAAGGCGTACACGCACCGGTGGCATTAGAAGGTACAATGTTTATTTAGAACAATCTTGTCCGTCTATTTGTTGGATCGACATCCTTTCATTTGTTGCATCGTACCGGTTTGATGCTGTAAGGTGGAATATTCCAAAGAATGCTAACATGCCTTGCCAAACAAACAAACGTCTCGGGTTTCATATTAAATCAGCTACAGTTAACAGGTACTTTGCAACCTACCGAAGTACTGGAAGTGAATATTCCAGCTGATAGCAAGGGGAAGGAGGAAGGCTTGATTTTTTCAGCTAACATCCACCGAATGAAAGTCAAGCACTAACCAAAGGTGCACTTTGTATTACTTTGTGCCGTAGACGGTTGATCAAAACGGGTATGCTGCTGCTGGCCGACTCCGACCAACAGCCGAAGTTGCAACTACGACCGTGTAGAAGTAGAAAGATATGCAGTTTTTACGTACTGGTGCACCGAGGGAGTATCGGTTAACCGACAAGAGGGTCAACACGGTCAACAAAACCACGGAAGTAGTTGCATTCGTAACATGCCCAACTTTGCGTCCGATTTTTGGGGCCCGGTCTAGGAAAAAAATGCAAAAAAAAAAATAACAAAACGATTGCATTGCACGTAGGGTCTATTGCACATATTTGCACGGGTTCAGTGTTGATGCAATTCAGTGCCAAAATACACACCGCGTACGAGTGAATAGGCTTCGATTGATACCGGAAGCGATGCGATTGCAAGAGAAGAGTTTGGTGTTCTTTGGTGCACTGTTTTTGTTACTATTTTTTCAACAATTTCTTGTTCATTTTTGTGGCTTTGAGGATGCATGTTTGGTTCCATGCAAAACGATCACAGTCGTGCAGCAAAGGTTGTTAAGAGGTTAAAAATGGGTGTATATGGTACAAAATTTATTTGAAATAAGGAGGTTTTAGTTGGAAGAATATAGCTTGAGACGGTGTTTTATATTGTATTTTGAAAGGCATATAGACAGATTTGTTAAAAAAGTAATATTAGTTACAAAAACGTATTAAAACAACATAAAATACTTTGCCAAGCTTGTTTATTTAATTGGATCAAATTAAAATCAACGAATCGTAGGGCTTTCTTGTAAACAAACAATGAAACATTAATATTTGAGTAAAATTTAGTATACAAACAGAGAAGTAAAGAGTAAATCGTATAGAATAACAAAAATCCGTGAACAAAATATGTGAAAGCGCAGCTAACTAAAAGTAAACGTAAGTATAAGTATATAAAAGTAACAAGTAAAGCAAAGTAAGTAAAGTAGCATAGTATGAAAAACAATGAAACAACTATAAAATATTATAAAAAAATGTAGCAAGTAAGATTAAATAATTACAATTAAAACATTTAAAAGTGAAAAAAACAAAGCGAAGAAAATATAAATAAATGGAAATTTATTGATGAATAGTTGAATACTTGAAAGGCCTCATAAACTGATGATAAAAACACACATTACAATCGAGTTTCTCTTTTGTTTTGAGTTTGATAGTAAAAAAGTATCATTTTTTAAATAAGTTCCTTTGTTTAGCTTTATAACTACTAAATATTAATTATTTTCCCGAATTCTCTCCCATAGTGAGCACAACATTTACCATTCCATGAAAGACTGCTGCAAAAAGCCTTATCAGACAACCACCAACGGGACAACTTGACATCAGTGCTGGCTGGTTGGCTGGCCGGCTGGCTGCCAGACTGGCCGCCAAAGCCGAGGTTTCGCTCGAAAATCGCCACCTTACGGAAAATTGGCGTGAAAAGCCAACAGCCAACTGCCGGGCCGGGCCAAAGCAACGACTGGCAAGACTCGACACAAAAGCACCAAACACGGCTAACAACGTCGTCGTCGTGGTTGTCGTCGTCCACCGAATGGTGTCTGATATCCGGGTGCCCTCGGGCTTCCGGGAGGTTTGGGATGGCATCGATACCAAAGAGCACTGCACTGCAACGCGAGTTTTGTGCATCGCGGTGTGATCGGTACGTTTGCCAACCGCAGAACGTTTCTGCCTTTGAGCCTGAACGATGTAGGTACCGGAGTTGCATTCAGGTTCCGGTAGTGCACGACGCATCAAAGGGGAGAAACCCCCCCCCCCCCCACACACACACGCACAGCGCGCAAAACACGAATGGTGCGAAAATCAAGGCACTTCGCGTATAGCCCTTCCGGTCGACTATTGGATTGATCGTGGCGGAAAAAAAGCAAGTGCCGCGTGTTGGCGCAGTGTGTGGCAGCCTTCCGGCCGGGCCATGTTAGAGAGACGTTCCGCGGTTCATCAATTATTCGTCCGACCGAAGAGAAGAATCAATTTCGGTGGGCTATGTGCAGTGTGTTGCCATACTGCACACTGAATGCAACGCTGCAACATCTGGGAGTCGATGCAGCAGGGGATTACTTTGTTTCTTTTTGGTGGCTAGTGCCAACACCGAACCACATGCATCCAATAACGAATGTTTGGCTATCTAGTGGCCACAAAGATCACCGACAGTGGAGTGTGTATCGAGCACTTTTGCTTTTTTGCTCATGTGTGTTGCTCCCATTGCTGATATCAATATTTTCTCGCTAATCAGAACGCTGGGAGATGGGAAATGTCGTGTCGTGAGCAACTGGTTCATAGTAGTATCTTGTGCGCCGTGCTGCAACTGCACCTTGCACTGCGATCTAGATCTATTCAAATCTAACTGTCCATTTTTTTTTTGCCCGGAAACCAGTACTGCCTGCAGTGGCAGTGGACGGTCTAGTCGCGGTTTTTTTTTCTCGCATCTGCATGCGAGTCATTTTTTTCTCTGGTTGTTGACTTGAAAGGCCACGGCCACGTCGTGTCGACTTTGCCGCCCGGGGATAATCGAACAGTGCCAAATGATAGCCGCGGTTTCCTTCCGGTCGATTGTGCAGAGATTGGTAGTTTTTGGGCATTGGTTCCGTGCGCATCGGAAGGCAAGTTGTCTTTGTAAATAGACGATAGAAAAAAAAAAGAGAGAAGAAAATTGGCATCCATACATGATCGAATTTCTAAATTCGGACGGATGCTGGCAAGCAATAGTAGTAAAAAATTGGTTGTGATTGTAGAAGCAATTGCTTTTGAAACTACTGTACACAGTGGAAAGAGGTGGATTTTCCGCGAAAATTAGTTTACAGGACTATTTTGATAACTGTATATAACAAATTTTCACGGTTATTAGAAAAAATATTAAATTAAATTAAATTAAATTTAGAAATAGGTAAAACCATTTGAATTTCAAATTTAGGTACCAATTTTACCTATTTGATTTTTTATAAACAATATTTTTATTGATTTATGGTTATGGTTTTCACCAACAAATTCTGTATATTTTACATCTTTTGATTGTTTTTTTTTGCAGTAATATCTGTGATTTGTTTTTCATAATTTATTATTATTATTATTGTTATGCTCCTCATCAGTTACCTTGGTTCCTGGTGCAGTCTGCTTCGTAAAGGTGTCACCATCGCCTTTAGTCGATCACCTCAAAACCCAGAGCTGTTCAAATATACACTCAATGGATAGAACCTCCAAAGAGAGCACTGTATTAGGTTACCAAGGCGTTTTTCTAGCAGTCAATCTCTCTTTCAAGGAACAGCTATATCACGATGTTCCTATATGTCAACATGATGGGCGAGCTGTACTCGATCCTGTGTGCTTTAAGACGCTGCGTATTGATAAGATCGGTGCTACAATACGCTTGCATTGTGTGGTTGCTCTCATTTGGAATTCGTTGCGAAATTAGGTGTTTGCTGCTCGGACTCCTATACCTCGCTGACCGAATTCAACACATTCAGGTTGGTATTCTTTATCGGGCTTTTTAGCAGAAGCATAGACTGTCCTAAGCTGTGTTTGTGAATTCTATTCTATTTCCCCGATAAATGCTGGCTTTCGCTGAGTCCTGTACCTTTTTTTCCAGACGCGATTTCTGCCTGTTGATCTGGTTGTTCATGTTCCCCAGGTTTTATTCTACTGTTTGGCCGGTTGTATCGACCTCTCGGTCAAGCAGCAA
>KI921534.1:5528-19093 GCA_000473525.2 Anopheles melas
GACTCTTTCTTACCTGAAATGAAGTTAATGTAATGGGAATTGGACTCCATAGTACCCTTGTTGGGCAAATCTAATAGGAATTTCAAAGGATCCTCTACAAAAAGGGTGTCCTATAGTTCAATTTCCATATGAAGTTCACTTCACATAAGAAAGAGTCCAAGAAGTGTCCCATAACTATGGAAAACCCTGAAAAACCCTTTAAATTACTCAGTTGTGACACACAGAAAACCGCTCGAATGGACAAATTTTCAGAAGGCTTTCTGGCGTGACAATACGACGTTGGCCTCTACTAATGGTATAGTATAGTTATAACGTTTTTAAACATTGTTGTTAAAGCTTATATTCCAGTGCTTTTAAGTCGCTTTTGTGGATGCTTCACTTGACATGTTCCTTTGTAAAACTTATATTTTAACTGATTTATGTCCATAAATAGAACTACCCAGTAGTATTAAAAACCTGATATCCTTACATAATTTATAAAATATCACAAATCTAATAATTTTCAAATTTTTGCTTTACCTATAAAATGAAATCGTATGCACGAGAAAAAGTGAATCAAAACTAATATACCATAACTAATATATCATCAAATTTAATATGGATACTTTTTTGTCACTTGCTGGCAACACTGGCCGACACGGTCACGGAGCAGCATCCACAGTTTTAGCGCCACACACAGAGTGTGTGTGTGTGTGTGTGTTGTTGATTGCACGTTTTGTTTACATCGCTCATTCGTTTCTCACAGATTCTACGCCGCTCAGCAAATCCCGCGCAATCTCAGAGATAATCATGAAAGAGTAAAAAAGTGGAAACGATGCTTTCTCGTCTCAAAACTACGTACTTACATGCTCTTCGCAAACAGTCCAAGTGTATGCAAACAATCCGAAAGCAGCTTGCCGGTGTTTGTGGTAGAAGAAATTGGCTTAACGCAACAGCAGCTCAAACAGATCCAAACCAACTTTTGAACCATTTTTGCTCCAACATTTCCCCATTAGCCACCACCGCTCTCCGCTTACCTATATCTTCCGCCGATGCCGCTGGACGGTGGTTAGATTACACGGTTTGTTTGTTTTCGTTCGTCTCACCCGGCATTGTAAAAGAGAGCGCGTACACTCTCCGACGCCACCATGTTTGCTCTCGGCGCCATATTGCAGCGCGCGCGCGCTCTCTCTCTCTCTCTCGCGATTGGCACAGAAATAACAAAGCAAGCCAGTAGTGCGCTCATTCAAATAGTAGCAGCCACGCGCCGTCGGCAGTTAGATTGCGTCGAGGCTTTGAACCGTTAGCACGTCGCCGTTGCGTCACAACGTTTCGCGCGTCAACCGTTTCGCGTCTTTACGCCAGTGAGCAAGTGTGGTGTCTTCGGTGGTGACTTTTGGCCAGGTTGGTCTACTGTGGCTGTGTTTACCGAGCAAGGAGTGACAATTTGTAGAATTTTCCAAGTGTTTGTTGTTGTGCAATCGGAAAAATATTTTAAATGACCATAACGAAAAAAAAATAAAAACAAAGTCAAAGTGGACAGCAAAAATGCAAAAAATTAATATCAATTAAGGAATGGAAACTTTTTTCTTCTCAGCGATCGTGGGATTCGGGTTTTATTTATTTTTATCGTTTTGCTCTTATTATAAGCAATAGGCGCGAGTGTATGTGTGTGTGTCTGGATAATCGAAAAGTATTACAGGAAACACTTACAGACCTTTGTTTCCGCCACCACCCCCCCCCCCCTTTTTTTCCCCTCTTCCCGCTGTCAACAACCATTTAGAACGGATATTCTGTGGCGGGAAAAAAAGGATATCCTTCCCACAAAAAAGAAAGGTGGAAAAGTTTCACCCCTAAATCGTCGCAAAAAAAAAATAAACAAATGCGCGCGTGAGGGGAGGAACGCCTGTTTTCCATTATTAGCGGCGGCAGGGCAGGAATGGGTCGCGACCAAAACTTTTGGCCAGCGTTTTACTTATTCATAAATTGTATACGCGCGCGCGTTAGCAGGGATTTGGATTCGGTGGAGCGTTGGGGGTGGTTTTCGCAAATCTGCCCGCCAAAATCACTGCCAGATGATTGCCAGAAAGGGAAAAAGGGCAACAGGGTAGTAGACAAGGGAAAGTAAAAGCATCGCGCTTGCTTGTTTTTTTTTGTTGTTGTTGGGAAATGGAAAGAAAATACGCCACGGAAGAGAAGCGTGAACAGTGGCGAAGCAAAATCAAAGCCAATAATGCACACTGGCGTGATTTTGGTGTCTGTTGGATGGAGTTTGGTGGCAAAAAGGGCTTTCGTTGTGAGTGCTGGCCGTGATCAAGTTCGATCGACAGAAAAGGAAAAACTTATAACAAGCGAGCGAGCGGTGTGGTGTGAGTGAAGAAAAACGATTTCCACATGTATGTGCTAGCAAGAGTGCGTCAATTTGTGTCAGTGCCTGCATGTCTCCCTGTGTGTGTGTGTGTGTGTGTGTACGTGTTTGAGTTTCGGTCGTTAATGTTTATGACTCAGTGAAGCACACGTTTCCAACTCGCCCGAATCGTAAATGCCAAGGAAAAGGAAACAACCAGCGGAAAATTACACCTGCGTTGTTACAGCACCGGGGACGAGCGTTCCTGACCGGTAAATGGAACTGAGTGGAAATACACCGAAACACACACACACACACACACACATGAGCCTGCGAATCAAATATTAAAATCTCACTTATGCACGTGTTCCTTTGCGCCGTCGTCTTCAAGTCGCGTCCATTTGCGTGTGCTGGTTCGGTCTGATGGCGTGGTGCCTATTCAATATCAATTCTGTATCACCGCGGCGTATTTTTTCAGGTGGGATTTTACTTTTGTTTCGATATGGATTTTCACATTTCGCCATTTTGAACCGTGCTAAGTGTACCCTTAGAAAAGTCGCTTCGTTTATTTTGATGTGGCAGTTAAGGCGAAAGAAAGAGTGTGAACGAACAACGAAAGAAGGGAGCATAGAACAAAACACAACTTTTTAAAGCATTTTTCCGCGGTTTTTTTGGACAAGAAGGTGTGTGTTTGGTTTCAACATTTACCTCGAGATTGAAGGTGTGAAGTATAAAAATGCCACTTGTTCGAATGTATGTGTGCGTCCGTGTGTTTGTGAGCTGGAGTTTTTAGACCATTTAACAGGCGGATGAGATTGATTGAATGTGTCCTGTGAACCATATATTTTAATCATTTTTCGTTATTCATTTTCGTTAGCTTTTGTACAGTGTAAAAGTGACAATTGTGTGACTTGTGTACAATAAACTGGTTTTTAAAGTGTTGCCGTAAACGTCACATCGAGTAAGGAACTATTCTCTGGTGAAGTTGTTCGCTGGGTAGGTAATAACTTTTTTAATTGCCAATTGAAAGCTCAAAATGAAATTTAAGTATTATTTTTTACATGAAATATTGAATTGAATATTGAATATTCAAGATTCATTCTTTTGCTATCGTAAGTTAATTTTAATGAAGCGCTCGGTATGAAGCGATACACAGTGAGCCCAAAAAGTATTCGTCTAGCTGAATATTTTACAGAAAAGAGCGAATTGTGGCCGCAATAGGCATGGGCCAGTAAAAGTAATGATGAGGTTTACTAAAGAGACCATCAATGCACACGCTTGAACACAAAATATGCATCAAAATAGTACAACAGCAATTAAACCCACCCCCTCACCTCTTCCCCTTATGTTGTTGGACAGCATAAAATGCACAAATTCTGTTATTTTTGTTTTTTTGAAAATTAAAACGCCCATTTCGTTAGATTTACGGTCAAAGATCGCTCCTTAGTTGACATTTTGACACATAGAAAAAGGAAAAGGAAGATAATAAGACTGGTTTCATTAATTCCCCCACCTTTAGTGCCTCTCTGACCACTCGAGGTGTAAACAGAAATGCATTAATTTGAAAAAGAGCCACTATCGGATTGATGATAATACATTTAATTCGTGTCTACGTAGTGATTGGCCAGCGTAGCTAAGTCAAAATCCGGATAGACAAATACTTTTTGCGCACCCGTTAAATGACTTTTTTACATTTTTTTACGTGATCTAGTTCATTTTGTACTATTTTAATGCATCTTTTTTACCAAACGTGTGTTTTGATGGATCCTTTATCAACATCTACCTTATTTTTACCGACCTATGCCTATTGCGACCATAATTCACCTTTTTTTTTGTAAAATGGTAGCTAGACGAATACTTTTTGGCCTCACTGTGTGTAGTTATAAAATATGAAAATAATGCTTTATCAATTATGATGCAAATTTAATTACACCATGCATACAAAATTCCAGAGCTGAAAACACTAAAGTTTAAGTGGAGCAAATGTAAATAATTTGAATATGTACATTCATCATATTTTTTATGATTTTTTTCAATCCTAAACCGCAAACATACGTAATTTATTTTATTTTCCTTCGAACCCGCTCAACATTGTTTATCATTCAATGGCAAATATTTGCTCTTTATGCTACGTTTTTGAAGCAAGTATAATGTGTATAATAGATAAAAAGCTTTATAATAATTAATTTTAGAAAACTCTGTTCAATATCAGCAGAGGAAAAAATCAGAAAATTAATTCTGGAACGTAATTACATAGATTACTTGTTGCAGAGAAATATACAAAAAGACACCGAGAACCGATCAAAGGCATAAATAAGCGCTTTAAAGTCCAATATAAGTTTAAGACTTCCAATTTCGAATGGTTTCAACTTCTCTCGCATTCCTAATTGATATCATGCTCAACCTATTAGCATGAGAGAATTTAATTAAACCGCTATCATTGTTTGTTCAAGCCGCTTCCCGGGCCGAACGTAAACACAGGCCGAAACAGCACCATCGAGCAAGACGGTAAATCAATAAGACTCTCGCTTTGTCATCATCGTCATCACCAAACGGTGCAAATGGGATTGAATATAAATTTAAAATTCATCCTCCCGCACCAACCATCCGTCCTGCTGGCGGCGTAAAAGAGCAAACCCAACCGATGCGCTAACCTTCTTCGAAATTCCTGCACAGCTTTTCCTGCATCACAAACCTTTGTGTTACTTTGTTGAGCCACTCCCGCTCCTCTCCAACAATTGGCTTAGCTGTAACGCATTTTCCAACGCACGCTTCGGTTTTCCGCGCGTACCGATTTAAATGTAACCGTAACGCGTTCTTTAATGAATTATTAATGATGGACTCGCGGGCTTGGTTTGGGTTTAGGGGCATTTTCTCCCAGTCAGTATGCCCGCGACAAGCATATCGCATGTTCCGGGGCATCCCTAGCATCCCGTTCTTCGCTCGCAACTATGCAAAAACATGGCGCACGCCAATATGGAAATGATCGCTTCCAACAAACAGGCCCCACTTCAATTAGCTGCGTTGGCGGGCACAGGCGGAACAGTGCGGAAACTCAGTGTGATGAGTTTTGTGCCAGCAGCTCAAACCCAAAAAAAAAAAAGACGAAAACAATCAGCCATCAAAAAGCAAGCTTCTCCGTTCTGCCGACGCAACCGCAAAAGGTTGGTTGGTGTTTTTTTTGATTGAGATGTTTTTCGCTAAATTAAGCGATGCTAATTATGTTGCTGCTGGCGGCATGCGGCTGCACAAGGCAAACGGTCAGCGCTGTTGTTCGTGCCAGCGCCGGCCGATGACGAACTATTTGCGAAATAATGGTGCGGAAGGATTTTCCGCCCAGCGAAAGGCGTAGTGTAATTATGATAATAATTTGTAACATTCTTTACTGGACTGACCGACACGGGCACTTGCGCATGGCACGTCCTGGGAGATGCTTTGTTTCGCAAAGCTTTGCTAATTTTAACCGTTCGCTCGATTATTTAGCAAATCGTGGCACGACAACACCAACCGACCCCAAAATAATCGCTTTAATACATCTTTTAACATTCAATGTTTTATATAATTTCGATAGTCGCTTACCTTTTTGCAACACCTTGGCAGGGAGCCTTTTGGAAAGTCGGTTTTATGGAGCTATTTTTTAATGCTTACCCTTCATAAAAAATAGGTTTGTAGGTTGACCATTGAACCCTTGCAACAAGAATAAACTCCCTTTTTTTAGGTTTGTTTTGTTTCTGTCTGTGTACTGGGTTCTAGTATGGGAATCTGGGGCAATATGGTCTTGATTTCAATATGGTCGTAGCGTCTCTCAAGACATGTTACGGAGGTTCTTCTTTTCTTCAATTATCCGTTATTAAATGCATAAGATTGAGCTTTTGCTGGACCAGTAACACATTATGCATCAGTAACACTTAAAACACACTTCATCAAGAGTTCAGGAAAATTGCGTTATAAAAAACAATCATTACAATGGAACAGAGCATCAATTTAAAATTTAATATCTGCTCACTGGCATATACTTAAAACACTTAAAATATATTACTGCACTGCCTAAATAACGTTATCGTAATTTCGTTATTAAGTTTGGCCATTGCGCTCCAAACTCCCATACGATATCGAACTTTTATATCCTGTTTCATCCTTCCTTTTTTTCGCCTCGTTAAGGTTGATACTCAAAGGTAAAATAAGCTTTAAGCTTTCCCATAAAGTACTTCGATCGATTTTGCAAAAAAGGATGTACTTCTCGTCATTGCAAAGCTACCCGAAACTGGCTGATGGTTGGTTTTCTTTGCCAATCGTTCACCGGATTGGTTTGTGCTTGGATCATTTTTATGATAGCCACTTCAAAAGAACCATTTTTCCCCTTTCCTGATGGTAAAATATCCCACCCAATCTCACACTTTTCACCGAACGTAACGGTTTGGCACCAGAAAAAGTTAAACTTACCAATATGGGATTGTGAAACGGCGGTCAGTGGTGATGGTCCTGATGCTCGAGAATCTCTTTTTGTATTCCACATAATCGTCAATTTTTCGTCCCCGTCATTTCTGCTGCTGTGTGTGTGTGTGTGATTATGCAACGCGTGGATACACAAAACCCACCCATTCGAACCACGGTTTTCCACTGAAACGCAAACGGAAACAGTGCGCACGAATTACAGTTTCCGGGGGGCTGGCCAACATGAATGGCATCCGGTTCGCGCGTTGGATTTTCGCCAGTTCCGGCCAGAATACGGCGACAAAAAAAGGTGGGGAAGAAAACAGGACCGGTTCGAGATCAGCTGGCGATAATCCTGTTATCGAGAATTTCACCCCCAGCGACCAACCTCCTGTGCGCCAAAAATCAATAAGGAAATGAGGGCAAACGAGTGGGGTACGGAGGGGGGGGGGGGAATGAAACGACCAGCACAGACACAGTGAGTGAAAATATTGGGCAGATGGAGCTTGCCCGATGGTTTTGGTTTCGCTTTCAGTGCTCCATCATAAGTGGCGAAAAGGGGAGAGGGCCATTACCAGTGGGCGATAGAAACCAGACGCAGATACCAGCAAACACGGCGGCCCAGAGGTAAATGATGCAGCCTGTCGATTGGTCCTCACATTACATCCACTTTTGGGGTGGATTTGTGTGAAAGACGCCGAGCCGAGTTTGTTGCGCGCTGATGGAAGCAAATAACTCCATATTCGCAGGATTAACCGAGTCGAGTGGTAGTAGAGTCGGGCTGCCGGTGAAGCGTACGACGAGATGCTTAGGATTAACGATTCATCCACCGGAGGAACCGGGGGCCGGCACAGGGGGCCCATTCTTCAGGCAGAATGTTTGTGGGTGATAAATTCCTGCAAAACAGAGCAAGAGAGTTAAGCTTATCGGCCTGGGGTAGATTTGTGTTTGATAATGTTCAGCCCGAACGGCAAGCTATAAATCATCGAGAAATTACCGAGTAGTTGAGTATCCTATCAAGTGTGTATCTTTTTATTGGGGATTTAATACGTTGGACAGTTGGAAGAGAGTGAATTGGCTGGATGAAACGTTGTAAATCTAGCCGGTGGAAGATAAATGTGTGCAATCCTGCTTGCGTTGCGTCGTTTTGTAATCAATTTACTTGCCTTGAACAGGGCGGCTTTATAGTGTATTGCGTAGACGCACAAGATAGGATTAGAACGGTTCTTAGTTCAATCCTAGTTTTGATTTGTTTACAATGTCAGTTTTTACTAATTTGTTAAATAACGCGTTTTCTGGGTCCAAACTGGGTCCAGTATACACTGGCTCTTTCTTGGGTTTCAGGAAGAATGCTTTATTAGACAACAGATTCCAGACTTTGCCTGACTCAATAGCAAACATTTCTGGATACTTGAATTGTGGATAAGCAAATATATATTGTGACTTCTTTGTGACTTCTGGGTTGAGAAGATGCTGCACTGGACTCTGGACGCTTTGCAAGTCAGCACAAAGATGCAGTATGAATTGTTCAATGCAATGCTAACAACTCACTGCTTTTGTGATGTCTTATGTGATTGCTTTACAAAGTCCTAATTATTTAAAGGCCTCAGTAACCGGTATACTTGTCTTGTGTCGTGACGGTATACTATTGACTTAACATCTGAAGAGGGCAGAACATAGTCAACAGAAGCGTTTATCCGAATGCCATCTAGTGCGATTCAGTCTTAATAACAAATCTCATAAATACAGTTGAACAAATGTATATTTAATGATTGCTCTTCTGGTACTTATGCGTTCATGTCATACCAGCCGCTAGAACCTTGTCTGTACCACGTGCAGCCGGATACTACTCTGATACTGGTAGATGGCCTCGAACAACAAATAGAACTGAAATTAGATTATCCTTGTACCATCCATATTCCTTTTTTACCGTTGTGCTCATTGCATCTTCCCTTTTGATTGACACTGATTGATTGAAAGTGCAGAAATTATGAAACCTATACCTAATATCAACAGTGCTGTGCTCGGTTTTAAAATCACAGTCCGGTAGGCGTCTCCACGACACGCGGGTCTAATAATTTTAATGGAACACTCTTGTCATCATATCCCCATCCCAAGCAGCGTACCGTGTCGGCTGGGTAAGCCAATATTTTACCGAGCAGAGCAGAAGGCACGAAACTTGTGGCACGCGCCTCCAAACCATGTCGACAACCATTGCCTGGAGCCAAAAGGGCAACCCGATGAAAAACCCATTCCAAGCAAACTGTGAGCGAGGATGGTTTTTCCCCGAAGGCTTACCCTTCAATCAAGCCAATATCTCCTCCGGGAGCCGTTAGAAAAACACATAAACCCGGCTCCTACACACACACACCCCGGGAATGGGTAAATCTGATCAGATTCGATCTGATCAGAGCCCTCCTCCGCCTTCGCACTTTTCGGTCGCGATTCTAAGAATTCACTGGCGATTACGAAGTGGCCTGAGTGGACTGAAAAGCGCACACACCACACACACACCACACACACACTTGACGAGCGCTCGATGCTCTTGGTGTGTTTACCGAACGGGGGCCACCGGAAAGTCCATCCGGAAGGATAATTTTCTTCCATTTCCAATCGGGATCTGCTGCTTCCTTGCTCGTTAGTTAGGCCCGTTAGGAAGGACGGTGATGATGATGCATGCTGGAATCTGCTCCTGATTGGAATGTTGGACGACTGTGGTGTTCCGTGTGTTTGTGTCTAGCGTACGAAAGAAGAGAGAGAGAGAGAGAGAGAGTGATATGTGTTGCGTGAAGACTCCCAGGAGAAGGAGTCCGCTTCCGTACCGTTTGAATTCTCGTCAAGCTGACGGGCGTTGGGAAGGCGTTCGTATTTCCAACGGTTCGGAGAGGGGATTGAAATTTTGATTTACCAAAGATACTTCTGCGTTGGCCGTCGGTCGGCGGTGCGTAGTGTGGCATCGGGTGGCCTCCCTCTAACAGCGACGGCTTTCGAGCGCTATCGTTTGTCAACCGTTTGCTTGTGACGTTTGCCTGACAATTTGCGAAGCTCAAAGATCTATCCATCCAATCATCAGCTTCCCGTAGCACGGACACACGGGAAGCTTCCGTGTAGCGATGTTCTGCAGGACATTCCCAGAGTGATTATCGAACCCTCGGTTCTACATGTGGAACGTGCTCCAGCATGCTCTCGCTCGGGACGGTTCTTGCAAGATAGCTTTCCCGGTGGTTGCGTCTTTAGCCGTGTCTAATTTCAACGCGTTCCTTACGCTAAGTACCATGTATATTTGTACCTCCGTGTGTGTGTGTGTGTTTGTTTGTTGAAATGGCATCGTCCACACACGTGCTTAACACTGACAACCGACGGACAACAGTGCCCGGGCTTCAGGCATAGGAGGCACAGAATACATTAACAAATAACTAGCGGGCACGGTCCTGCTGTTCGGTTCGCTGTGTACTCGCGCAGACATGCCTTGACCGTGTTCAAATTTCGTACCAGCCCAGCGAGCACACCGGGAACGGCGCTTATGATGAATGATTTATATGGCACTTTGCATGGTGCCTTGCCCTCTTTCTCTGTATCATCTTCGAGTTGCCCGACATGTCTGGCCGGGCTTATGCAATCAACAATATATTCTACTCACCGCTGGAATCGCCCCAAACGGCGAGCTAGTCAAACTAGTGAATTCATATCAATTACTTAGTACCTCGTACAACATTGAGCAACAACGTGTGTGTGTTGTGCTGAGCTAGAAGTATAATATGAATACGATATTGATTAAATTGTATTGCGCGATTTCTTTTGCAGTTTTTTCACTTCATATTACTATTTTTAACCATCCACTAAGCTACAGCTGATACACATCCCTCCAGCCTAATGGCAGCCTCTGCTCGGGTTACCTTCCTGTGCTATTTCGCCACTCGTACGCCATTCGTACGCTGCGTACGGATTAACTAGAGCGAAAGATAGACCAGAGACAGCCAGGCCAAAACAGCTTGACTGCTTTGCAAATACGATAATTAAATTCTGACCAAACCAGTTTCTATTGCGATCGTGTCGTGGGCCTCTGAGTCTGAGCCTGCAGCAGCCGCCACCAAAGTTCTTTGCCTCTTTATTGGGTTACGGTGTATGGGAGCGCCTTAGGGCCTTTTATTCTTGACCGGTCAAGATCTAGGCGTTAGGGAATAAGAGGATTTAAAAGGTTGTATGCAGACTTTACGGCTTATATTTAATATAGCAGGAGATTTTATTCCTGAATTTCATTTAAGAGAGAAAGAATCAACTTCCAAAGAGTGCTAGAGTTGTGGAAACTCGTCTTTACGTACGGAAACGTATGAAAGGATGGACTTAGTCGTAGAAAAGCTCTCCAAGCGATCCAAACTTTGCCCGCATACCCCGTGTAGGGGCGTACCAGTTCGTGCCAGCTGTGTTGGCATGTGCGAGCTGTGTTACATTACACATTTGCCACCAACCCTCCAACCCCCCTATCTGTGTGTGTGTGTGTGTGTATGTATGTTCAAGGTTAATAAATCCACCCAAACTCGTAGACCGTAGCGGCGGCGGCGACGGTCGATGTGGGCGATTTCGGTGTGAAGTAGACTGGTTCCCTTTCATCGTACCAGCGGGCGTTACTGCTTTTCAACAAATTGTATAATCATCTGGCGATCGTTGCGGTAGGGTTGAGCGGGCGGAAAAAATCACTCGAAACGAACCGAACGGGGAGCCGTGGGGAAGAAAGAAAAAAGGGAAATTGAATACTTGCCCAACCGTATCGCGTATCGGCGTGTCGCTTCCCTCCCGCCGCAGCAGCGTAGTTTAAGTTCAAGTTCAATTAACTCATGTCAATTACATGATGATCGGATCGGTAGTTGGGGGAGGGACTAGTTTTTGGAGAGCTTAATGTGTACCGGCTCCTTTCGCTACGGTTGGGCGACGGGTTTTTGGACCTTTGGTGGTGTGCGGGCTGACTCAAGTGGCCATTACGATGATCCTTTCCCTGTAAACGGAGGTGGAAGATGTAGCAAAGCGTACTAGTGGGTGCCTACGAGGAATCAATGCCCCAAAGTAAAACTGTAAATGAGGGGGATTATTTCAGCAGTCGAAGTGGTCTCCGAAGAGCCTGTTACTGATAGGTTGAATGATCTTAATGGGAATGCGAAAAATCCGATTTTTAAGGCGATTGAAATGGTTTTGTGTGATAAAAAAAAATGATTCCAATGTACCAGAAGTTTGTTCTTCTTATCAATTAACAATTTAAAGTACATGAACTGGTATATTAACCGGTTTTCAGAGAACGCAAAGCTAGCACCAAACTTGGTCTAGCGATTTGGTTTTGCTACACAATGACCTTCAGCGTATATGGCAGGAGAAACTGGCAAGTCATCGCGATGGTTGGTTGTACGAACTCCCCGCACAAGAAGACACACCTGAATGGCAAGAGTTAAAGCACAGGTTATCTGTGGAAGCTGTATCCTACTCCAAAGTCAAACCAGAGCCAGCATACAACGGCCATCTTCTAACGCTCATCTTCTATGTTTGGCATGATTTCGAGACGATGACTTCCAATTTCGTGCTCCACACACCGTCAAGCAAGGTTCTTCAACGAAAATCCTTACACATTCAAGCTTCACGCTGGTGTATCACAACGACCAATCAACCATTTCGCCAATATGGTGGTGCTGGTGCTGCTGGTGATGGCAAAGAAACTTCACTTCCGAAAGCCATAAGAAACCAGTGCTATCAGGTCAGTGATAGAATTTGAAGTTCGCAAAACTCTTCGCCCTAAGAACGATTGAAAAGCCACAGGCTCGATGATGGCTTAAAACCAGGAACCCCAGAAACCTTTTCTTGTTTGGTTCACGGTAAAGATATTGAACTCGACCCAATGGACAATGTGTCTACCGCATAGGGCTGCTGACTTTCATCGCTTTCGTCTGGGGAGCTGGGAGAAAAAGGATTTTGTGAGGGAGTTGTAACGCACAAAAAGGAAGAAAAGAACTGAAAGAGATTTCAACCATACCCGACTGAACCCCGGGTGTGGCCGAAAGGACACCCGGAAATGGAGCCCGCTTTGGGTGATAATGATGCCGCTTGTTCGTCAGGAGCGTCAGGATGATAGGCAAAACCGGCTGTTGCCATTACGGGGAAGGATGGTGTGTTTATGATGTGTTGAGCCGTTCTCTCCGCTCTTCCTAGAAGGTAGTGCAGGTAGGGATGGTAATTGTTTTGAAGAATCTATTTTAATAGCAGTCTCGCTGAGTAAATACTAAACGGTTCCTAGAATCTAGACACGAGGTTTGCTCTAAAGTGATGTTTGTTTGTGTGTTGCTAGTAGGAAGGTTTGTTTTCCAACGATTTTGCCATCTTCCATTTCGAGTACTCGAGTGGTGTACATCCTCTTGTGCTGCGGGGTGTCCTTGCATGACGAGGGATAAATGACTTCATTTGGTCATCTCATTAGCGACCAGCAACCATTGTACGGCACATTAGCAAACTTTGACAGTTGCGCTCGCCAATTCATCACTGCCAAAGTTCGGCAGTTGGCAGGTTGGGCAAAAAGTCGTTAAGATGCCGTAGAGAGAGAGAGAGAGGGGTAGGGAGAACCAGCCATGCTACTAACGAGACTACTCGGGGGTGCGTCGCGTTCGTTGATGAGCGTGCATCTATTTCTTCAGTCGGTTACGCTACGCAGGCGGGGCTTTTATTAACGTA
The DNA here is from genome assembly GCA_000473525.2 of Anopheles melas. Classification (NCBI taxonomy): domain Eukaryota; kingdom Metazoa; phylum Arthropoda; class Insecta; order Diptera; family Culicidae; genus Anopheles; species Anopheles melas. Next base: position 18,997 of record KI921534.1, read on the forward strand.
GATTGAATTCTCGCGAAACGCACCACGATGCCACGGTGCGTATCACATATCTGCTGTTTTTCCTTAGTTGTTGGTGGTGATGGTTGTTGCAAACGAA
>AXCO02008809.1:0-12945 GCA_000473525.2 Anopheles melas
TTAATCTACCGAAAACTACAGATAAAATGTTGGTGCTCCTACCGAAATCCGCCAAAATAATCTGGCCACACTGCATGGGATGTTATTGACAACACACCACTGTCAAATACACGCTCGCGTGGTTGATTGCCTTTACCATTCTACGTCAGTTGTATTGCAATCAACGAAAAACCTTTTTTAATTCAAGCAAATATTTGTTTTTTGTCTTAATTTTAGAAGGTATGCAGTTAAAAAAGTACATTAGTTCATTGTCGTTCATATGATTTATTCATACGAAAAATAGAAATTCCTATTACAGCAATACTATGACGAATCCGGCTGGCGGTCAGGACAACGGGGCTGCTGCTGCCCCGGTGAAAACCGAAAAGCAATTGAAAAAAGAAGCAGAAAAGGCAGCCAAGCTGGCAAAACTGCAGGACAAGCTGAATAAAAAGCAACAGCAAGAGCAGCAAGCAGCCGAAAAGCCAAAAACTGAGGTTCGTTACATTTCAGAAAATTCCATCATGCTAATCGTACTACCAACAAAACCCACGTACGTGCGTTGTAATGCTGTCAATTAGAAAGTCCAAAAGCCCAAAAGTGAAAGGCCACATCGTGGGCAATTCTATGTATCTATTAGCTGCATTGTGTGCATCAATGCTTCTGCTATTAGGCTCTTCCAGTTACTAATCTTCAATGTTAAAAATTATTTTTTTGTTTTAGAAAAAAGTAAAAGAAACTAAGGTTGTTGCAGTATACTCTGGTTCAACCAAGGAGGGAGAGAAGAAAGATCTATCCGGTCCATTCCCCGACGCCTATAGTCCGCAGTATGTGGAAGCAGCATGGTACAGCTGGTGGGAAAAGGAGGGCTTTTTCAAGCCTGAGTATGGAGTAAGTGTCATATAACTGTGTTAAATTCCTGCTATATTCGTTTTTATTCATTGAGCTTTTTCCTGTCTAATATCCAAGCAGCGCAAGCTAAACAATCCGAAGGGACAGTTTGTGATGGTAATACCGCCACCGAACGTTACTGGCTCGTTGCATCTTGGTCATGCGTTGACCAATGCCATCGAAGATGCTATTACTCGGTGGCATCGGATGAAGGGCCGCACGACTCTGTGGGTCCCGGGCTGCGACCATGCCGGAATTGCAACGCAAGTCGTGGTAGAGAAAAAGCTCTGGAGAGAGCACAAACAAACGCGACATGATTTGGGACGTGAAAAGTTTATCGACAAAATTTGGCAATGGCGCAACGAGAAGGGAGATCGCATCTACCATCAGCTGAAGAAGCTGGGCTCGTCGTTCGATTGGGATCGCGCTTGCTTTACAATGGACCCAAAGCTGTGCAAAGCCGTCACGGAGGCGTTTGTGCGGATGCACGAGATGGGCATGATTTATCGAAGCAGCCGGTTGGTGAACTGGTCATGCACGTTACGCTCCGCTATCTCGGATATCGAGGTAGACAAGGTAGAAGTGAGCGGTCGTACGCAGCTGAGCATTCCCGGGTACGCGGACAAGGTCGAGTTTGGTGTGCTTGTATCTTTCGCATACAAAGTGATTGGGAGCGAAAGCGATGAGATAATAGTTGCAACGACGCGCGTTGAAACCATGCTCGGCGATACGGCTGTGGCCGTGCACCCCAAGGACCCTCGGTACCAACATCTGCATGGTAAATTCGTTCAGCATCCGTTCTGCGATCGCAAGCTTCCCATCGTTTGTGACGAGTTTGTGGAAATGGCGTTCGGAACAGGAGCGGTGAAGATAACCCCCGCTCACGACCCGAATGATTACGATGTTGGCAAACGGCACAATTTACCGTTTATCACCATTTTCTCCGATGATGGAATTATTGTGGGTGACTATGGAAGCTTCACTGGCATGAAGCGGTTTGATGCGCGCAAAGCCATTCTGGCCGCTCTGCAAGAGAAAGGTCTGTACCGTGACACGAAAGATAACCCGATGGTGGTACCCGTCTGCTCTCGATCGAAGGACATTGTGGAACCGCTTATTAAACCGCAATGGTACGTTAAGTGCAGCGAGATGGCTGCCAATGCGACGGAAGCAGTGCGCACGGGTGCGCTTGCAATCACACCGGATGTGCACAAGAAAATATGGTATCACTGGATGGATGAAATCCGCGACTGGTGCGTTTCTCGCCAGCTATGGTGGGGTCATCGAATTCCGGCCTATCAAGTGGTTTTCAAGGATCCGGTAAAAGCACCGAAAAATGTGAGCGACGATAACCTGTGGTTTGTTGGCCGTACGGAGGCAGAAGCACTCTCGAAGGCAGCTAGCAGGTTGAAGGTGGATAAAGCACTGATTAGCATGAAGCAGGACGAAGATGTGCTTGATACATGGTTTAGTTCGGGTTTGTTCCCGTTTTCCGTGTTCGGCTGGCCGGACAATACGGACGATCTGAAGCTGTTCTATCCTACGACACTGTTGGAGACTGGTCATGATATTCTGTTCTTCTGGGTTGCCCGGATGGTGTTCTTTGGCCAAACGTTGCTTGGCAAGCTACCGTTCAAGGAGGTATTCTTGCATCCAATGGTACGCGACGCTCACGGGCGCAAGATGTCCAAATCGCTCGGTAACGTTATCGATCCGATGGACGTTATAACGGGTATCTCGCTCGAGGGATTGCATAAGCAACTGTACGACTCGAATCTGGACCCGAGAGAGATCGAAAAAGCAAAGGCGGGACAGAAACAGGACTATCCGAACGGTATACCGGAGTGTGGCACTGACGCTCTCCGATTTGCGCTTTGTGCGTATATGACTCAAGCGAGAGACATCAATCTGGATATTCAGCGCGTACAGGGCTACCGTTTCTTCTGCAACAAGCTGTGGAACGCGACGAAATTTGCCTTGATGTACTTCCCCGGAGCGGAGAAGTACGACATCATCACATCACTGGTAGGTTTACATAGGCGTGGTTGGGTACGTTAATGCTGGGTTTAATCGTTTCATTCGTTTCTCTCACAATTGCAGGATGGTTTGGAAAGCAACCTCGATCGGTGGATTCTATCACGCCTTGCCGGGTGTATTGAAACTGCAAACCGAGGTTTCGAAAAGTACGAGTTTGCAATGGCGACAAACGCTTGCTACAACTTCTGGCTTTACGATTTATGCGACGTTTACCTGGAGTGTTTGAAATCCGTTTTCCAAACGAATGATGAATCAGCGAAAGCATCCGCCCGTCGCACGCTGTACACGTGTCTCAATTTGGGTCTGAAATTACTTTCACCCTTCATGCCCTTTATTACGGAGGAATTGTATCAACGACTGCCCAGGGGCGATTTTGCCACGGTTGCTAGTATTTGTGTTGCATCTTATCCGGAGCAGACGGACAGCCCTTGGAAGGCTGAATCGATCGAAAAAGGATTCGAATTCGTGCAGAAAACGGCTCGGGACATACGTTCGGCACGCAGCGACTACAATATTCCCAACAAGACCAAAACCGACGCATACTTCATCTGTAGCGATGAAGGAGTGCGCAGCGCACTGGAACGGTTCACTCTCGAGCTGGAAACGATGGCATTCTCGCAAGTGCACTTTGGTACTGTGCCTCCGGCAGGCTGCGCGATTCTGACCATTTCCGGTCAGTGTGTAGTGCACCTTATGCTGAAGGGCCTGATCGAGGTTGACAAGGAGATCGAAAAGATGACGAAGAAGCAGGAAGCCTTGCAACAGACGATTGCCAAGTTGCAGCAAGCAATGGCTGTCCCGAACTACGTGAACAAAGTGCCGGAAGATGTGCGGAAAGCAAACGTTGAAAAGCTAGACCAATCAAAGGTTGAAATCGAACGTTTGTCTTCAGCAATCGATACACTCAAACTGATGTAATCCAAGCGCATTTGGCACGTGCTGCCGTTATTTTCACAATCAACCTCATTGCATCGCGCACATTATTCGGGAGTTGGTTTATCCTTCATAATCAATCGTTACATAAAAGGATGATTTATCACCTGAATGTTATACTTCTCGCTGGCAATAAACGTTAATATCTTTAGTATGATGAAGATTGTTTTCGTAACTATCAAAATCATGTGTTAATTTTTAGTAAAAGTTAATATTTTGCTATGTAAAACGTATGAAAGAACTGGAAGTAGGTACCTATTGAAATTGAGATTATTTTAAAAGTGGAAAGAAACAAAATTCAAAACAAAAACCGTACAACGAAACCAGGACAATTTTGCCAAGATAAACACTGCAATCTAACCTTTCGTTCAATCTTTCGTGAAATTTGTCGAATGTTGGACGTCTTGTGAAAGTGACAACAGTGATCAAATTTTAGTTTCATCGATATGAAACTCTATGTTTTAGCCAATTGTTACCTTGTCTTCAAGAGAGAAAAAATGTCATAATTTGGTAAAATATTTCTTAATAACAATTTACCCACATACCGAGTAATACATTACAGCTCCAATATTTCTACAGTTTAAATATACACAGAATGACGTTTATTGGCAAAAGCAACCATCGTCACAAATGGACTAACCTGATGAATGATTCTTTTTGTTGACATCAACTAGCATTTCCATATCTATTGTTCTTCGGTAGTGAGGAAAAATACTGCACAAAATATATTTACAACGATTCTCCGTATTTATTGTGGAATAAGCCGATTTGTGGTGTACCAATTTAGTTTACTTGTGAGCTGTTAACAAAAGCCATGGAAGAAGATTTACCGACAGAGTTTGATTTAATTGTAATCGGAACGGGTGAGTCATCGCTCTAACAAGTCGTAGTGCGTTTGTGATAACAAATTAACTCTGCGTGTGTGACTCCTTTCTTTCCATACAGGCCTCACGGAATCGATCATAGCAGCAGCAGCCAGTCGCATTGGGAAAACGGTTTTGCATTTAGATACGAATGACTATTACGGTGGCTATTGGGCCTCTTTCAATTTGGAAGCATTTCGAAAGTATCTTAACTCGAGCGCAACTCAAATTTCCACCGCGGTAGAGGCGATCAATAATAATTTTCTCCCACTGCAAGCACAACCAACATTGGTACGAAACGTCCACGAGCAATGGTACAATTTCACCGAAAAGGGCAATGTAGATGGTTGGAACCGGGAAAAAATCGAGCAAGAGTTTCGCAAGTTTAACATTGACTTAGTTCCGAAGCTACTGTATGCGCGTGGTTCAATGGTGGAACTTTTGATATCGTCCAACATTTGCCGCTACGCCGAATTTCGTGCATTAGATCGTGTCGCCACCGTTTGGGATGGACGCATTACGACGGTGCCGTGCTCACGATCGGATGTGTTTACCAACAAGGAGGTGAATGTGGTTGAAAAACGGCTCCTTATGAAGTTCCTACAGAGCTGTGTCACGTACGAGGAGGATTCGGAAGCGAAGGAGGAACTGGACGGGAAAACGTTTCTGGAACACTTGCAAAGCCACAAGTTGACACCGAACCTAACCCATTACGTGCTGTGTGCAATAGCGATGGGAAATGCTCGTACGCCATGCCGGGAAGGTATAGCGGCTGTGAAAAAATTCCTCATGAGTCTCGGTCACTATGGAAATAGTCCGTTTCTTTTCCCGGTGTACGGGTGCGGAGAGATACCGCAGTGCTTCTGCCGGCTGTGTGCCGTTTTCGGTGGAATCTATTGCTTGAATAAGGCTGTGGAAGGCATACACTTTGAGCAGTGCAGCGAAGGCCTCAAATACGATTCAGTGAAATGTGGAAAACAAAACATTACATCGAAGGGTTTGGTAGTAGGGCAAGGGTATATGTCGCGTGCGGTATTCAGTAAAAGTACACCGGCAGAAGGCGCAGCCCAGAAATTGTGTGGGAATTTGGCACGTTCCGTCATCCTTACCAATGTGCCTTTGGGTGGTGCGTCGCAAAACCCGGGAGGGGGTGGGGTGGCAATCATGAAGCTTCCTCCCGCAAACAATCACCAGGAAGGTGCTACCATACTCCAGATGTCCCATCCCAGTGGAACCTGTCCCAAAGCAATTTGTGAGCATTATATAAACTGTTAACTGAAATCAACATTATAGAATGACTTTTTATTGCATTACTTTTTTACAGATCTTATACACGTGACCACATTGGCTGTGACGGAAAACCCGGAAGAAGATCTGAAACCCTACGTAGCACAAATTCTCAGCAAGGATTACCTACTCGCCCCGGAAATCACAAATGAAAATGCCAGTGACACTGAGTCGGAAAGTGTGAAGCGTGAAAATAGTTCTTCAACCATACTTTATGAAGCATACTTTAACATTCCCAGCTGCCTTGCATGCGCTGAAAATGCAAATTTATCGCTTCCTGTGGGAGTACGTCTCGTATGCGGTCCATATCACGAGTTAGACTATGATCAAAGCATAGAGCAAGCTAAAACAGTTTTCCACGAAATTTATCCCGACGAGGAGTTTCTGCCGAGAGCACCAGACCCAGAGGAGATTATCATCGGCGAGGAGGAGCCGGTACCGGACCAGGAGGACTCTCTCCAAGACAGCAACGAACCGGTTGACAATGCAAGTGAATGTCGTGAATTAGAATCCGAATCTACTGACGCGCAGGAAGCGAAAGAAGATGCTGTCGATAAAGCGGAAGAGTGCACTGAGCAAAAGTAATTGCAAAAGATCATAGTCGGGAGATAAAATAATATACTGCCAACTATACACATTGTTTAACGTTATTAACATAAAGTGGGAGATATAAAAATCCTATCGCTTCGTCGCAGCATATTCTAAATAAAGTGAGCGTTTGAGCTTGTGCAATATTTGACAACGTGTTTCTATAATACAGAGATACTAGTGTTGCAGAATATTTTTTTATGGTACATTTTGCTACCTACATATCTTTGGCAATTGCTTTGAGGCAATTGCAAACAATGGCAAATGGACAGAAGAGATATATGGAAGATAACTGGAAGTTGTGAGACGGGAAGAATGGTATGGTAATATGTACATTTTTTTCTAATGTTTTTAGGAATTGCTTTCACCAAATCATAGACAGTTCATATACAAAGGATGTTTATTTGAGAAGAACTCTTTGAGTTGCTTTGAATTTAGAAGAAGGAACTTAAAACAGAAAACAAACGGGTTTCACCTAGCCCAGTGTCAACATAATCACCATAAAGACAAAGAAGGTTCTTTTATAATGGGTTTAATGGTTTGGTTTTATTTATTAATACGCATTATTCCCTCTTCAAACAGATGCAGAAGACAGCAAATAATAACGAACAAATAGTTTCCTAATCCCATGTAGAGATTTTGATTTTACAAATGTCAGATGCGATACCTGTCAAGTTATTTTAATGATTGTACCTGTTTACCTGTTGTTTGTGTTCGGCTTGCACCTGTTTGGTGGCGTTCAAACAAAGCGGCTCATTCAATAAACAACTTGAAAGTGTTTCTAAACGATATAGTGAATTAAAGTTATGTGTTGTACGTAACTATAGTTATTTGCAAAGTTTGTAGTGAGTAGTTTAGCTCCATGAGCGGACAAATGAGCCGTTTTTCAAAAAGTACACTCAGTTCATCAATCAATCGACAGTCCAGCTTGGCAAGCAGAACATCGCTACCATAGCAACCCAATGTTCATGGTTCGAAGTAAACAGAATATTTTCAGTCTGACTTGATACGCAACCTTTTTTCGTTCGGTGTAATATCGGCTAAACAACTAAATTTAAAGAAATATGATGTATATTGCGAAATAGTTGAACCAAACAAAGAGTCGTGTAAGAATCATCTGCAACTAAGCGTAAAGATAAAAATGAGCAGCGAAAAGGTAATTGATGCACAGCATTTCCGGTAATTTTAGACAGGCAATTAACGTAGCGGGGTTCATTATACGCCTGGTATAGGTTCTTTATCGTCATGAGGAGCCGCACGGTCAAGGCGATGTATACTTCTTGTGGCAAACTGGCGCCTCGGCACAACTGTTGGCTAGCACCGGTAGTGATGGCACGGTGGCTATATACAACCGCCAGGGGCAACTACAGGAGCGGATTGTACTGCAAGGGTATGCTGCGATGTGGGTTCATTTGAAGCCAATATTCTAACCTCCTTGTACTTTCTAGGCTTTGTGCTGGATTTGCCTGGGATCGGGATGGTGACGTTCTGGCGATGATAACGGCCAGTTCGCACCAGCTTATTATCTGGGATTCGAATTCACAGAAAAAACAAACGGTAGACATAGGACTTCGCGATCTACCAAGCTGTATAATATGGTCCAAAAAGATAGCCATTCTTGCAGTAGGTACGGCTCGCGGCAACCTGTCGATTTACAATCACATCTCCACGAAACGCATACCGATACTTGGCAAGCACACAAAACGCATCACCTGCGGTGCATGGTCGACGGAGAATATTTTAGCTCTGGGCAGTGAGGACAAGTACCTTACGCTCAGCAACGAAGAGGGCGACACGTTGCGGTCGATCCAGCTGCGAGATTGTCCGAGCGATATGTACTTTGCCGAAATGAAAACGGACGAACGTGTTCCGGGAGAAAATACGATCAGTATGATACTGGGGAAACGGACACTCTTTCTCTACCACTTGCCCGAACCGGACTCACCTACGGAACTTGGGTTTCAGCAGCGCTACGGATCGTTACTGCAGCATAAATGGTTTGCCGATGGGTATATACTTTTGGGATTTAGCCTTGGTCACGTTGTAGCTATATCGACTCACCCGCGTGAGGTAGGACAGGAGCTATGGCAGGTAAAAAACCATCGCGATTCGCTCAACAGTATTGCAGTATGCAAGGAGCTGGAGCTAATTGCTTCCTGCGGCGATAACAAGTAAGTAAGCGTTATTAATATGCCCGAATTGTATGAATCTAACCATTTCGTTTCCACTTATAGTGTAAAAATCCATTCCATGACCAATCTACAAGAAACCGTCAAGATTCTCAGTTTGCCGGACCAAGCAGCGCTAAAGCACGTCGAATGGAGTGCCGACGGGCAGTTGCTTGGTGTTACTACGTCACAAGGGGCAATTTGCGTGTTTGTAACGAAGCTACATTCTCTGTTCGCCGTTGCTCCACCACGGATAGCGCTTTTGTCGAGTTTGGCGGAGATTGCAATTTATCACTACACGCCCGATCGTCAGAAATCGCCACCAGTGCTCATAACGCTTGAAATTGAACCATCTTTCCTGACGATCGGTCCATACCATATGGCATGCGGTATGAACAACCACGTTTGGTTCTACGATCTAGGCCGGTCGATGACTGACACTCCGCTACTACTTGGTGATCGTGAGTATATGTCGGAGATCAAACAGGTCGCTCTTAGCTCGGAATATTGTGCTGTTCTTTGTGGTGGACAGATTATGTTGCATACGGTAAGATTCGGAAGGGTGCGGTAAGAGTTTGGTAATAATTAGCAGTTAATAATCTGACTTTAAACATTACATTTAGATCGAATCTTCCACCGAAACATCGCAGAATCGAGAACCAAAAATATTTCCCGACGAAATACGCGGTATAGCAGAGTCGGTTATAACGTGTCTTGGACTAACGAATGATTTTCTATGCTTTGCTACAGACGTAAGTGAAATAATGTTGACGGTTATTAATTACGTAAATGTTCCACATAAACCTTGTGTTGTTATTGTAATTTCAGCTTGGAAATATTATTTACTTTTCGCTTGAAAACTGGTCCACGGTGTTGCAGTTTCGCCATCAAGCTGGCATTCGTGCAATTTATCCGGACGTTGACGCCACTCGGCTGGTGTTTATCGACGACCACAGTCAGGGTTATCTTTTTGTTGCCGCATGTGACGAAACGTTGAGAATACCAGATTTCCCCAAACATTGCACTGGTGTACTATGGGACTATTCTCAGCCACACATTTTTGTGGCCAACGATCGAAACACGTGCACCACGTATGCATTTGTGCGAGTGTCTGTTAAAGGGAAGATGGTTGAAAAGGTCGGTACGACAAGTTTAATCAGTGAACAGACACCGCTCATGCTTTACGATGGAGATCTGTGCTTGCATGGTAGCGGAGGAAAGCTAACTTCGATTGTACTGGACACGCACGCCAACAAGCCGGGCCGGGATGTGAAGGAGCAGCTACGTACGACGAAGCTCATGCGCAAGTACCCGGATGCCTGGGAATTATGTAAACTGATGAATGATATTGACGAATGGAGGGAGCTTGGAATGGCCGCAATCGCAGATTTAAACATATCATTTGGTAAGTAAGAAACCGACAAAACCGGTTGTTGTGAAGCAAGTGAGTGAGTGTTTACCGCAAATTTTTGTTCAACTAACCTATACAGCAACGAAAGTTTTTCGCAACATTGGGGACGTTGCAATGGTGTACGCGCTAGAGGACCTCAGTCAAATCGAAGACCTTAACACGTTGGCCGGTTTTTGTGCTGTACTTCGGAACGAAATCGAGGAGGCGAAAACACTGTTCGCTAAAAGTGGCAACCCGTCCGAGGCGCTCGAGTTGTGTCGGGATCTACTCCAATGGGAACAAGCCATGGCATTGGCCAGTACGCTTGCTCCGGAACAGCTACCCTTTCTGGCGCGAGAATATGGAGCACAATTGGAATTTACGTAAGCATTGTGAAAATTGTTTGTGCTTACTTTCGTGTCAATTGTAAAGACGAAAATGTTTTTGTTCACAGAGGAAATCACGCAGAAGCGCTAATGAACTTTGAGCGTGGCCTTAAGCATACTGAGGCAGGATCGCCGGAATCGAAACAGCAGCAACACGAGCAGCACGTGAAGCTCTGTAAGGCCGGCATTGCTCGAACGAGCATCAAATGTGGCGATGTGCGACGCGGGCTTCAGCTGGCACTGGAGCTAAACGACAAACAACTGTACAACGATTGTGGTGAAGCAATGGTCGCAGCAGGGCACATGGCTGAGGCAGCATCTATGCTGGAAAGGGGAGAAAACTGGGACAAGGCAGCGGAAATATTCATTAACTTGAAACAGTGGAAAAAGGTGGACAATATCTTGCCCAACGTTGTGAGCCTTAAATTACACGCAGCTTACGGTAAAGCGAAAGAAGCGGAAGGCCACTATGCTGATGCAATCAATAGTTACCAGCTGGCCGGAGATCTGGACGGTGTTGTTCGAATATATCTACAGCACCTAGACGATCCCCATTCGGCTTCGGAGATTTTGCTTGAGACGCGATCGGTAGAGGGTTCCAAGATGTTGTCAAAATATTTTGAGCAACACGGTGATTATGAATCTGCAATACAGTTTCTAATACTGTGCGGATGCATAACGGAAGCATTCAGCATAGCCCAAAAGCAGAACAAAATAGTGTACTATGGAGAGGTACTAGAGCAGAGCGCTGCTGCGAAACCGGGCGATTTTCTGCAATTGGGCGGACATTTTGATACTGAGAAGTACACGCTATTAGCCGGCAAGTACTATTTCCTTGGGAAGGAATATTCCAAAGCACTCAAACTGCTACTGAAAGCTGCTTCGGTGGGAAATGAGGAAAATACAGCCCTGTCGCTAGCCATTGATTGCGTAGCATCGGCAGGAGACGAAAAATTGTCCAACGTCCTAATTGAGTACCTGCTGGGAGAGTCGGACGGAGTACCGAAAGATCCAAAGTTGTTGTTTCGGCTGTATATGGCCAAACGCCAGTTTAAGGAGGCGGCAAAGGCAGCAATGATTATTGCCAATCAAGAGCAGATTGCCGGCAACTACCGCAGTGCCCACGACTTGCTCTTTTCTATGTATCAAGAATTGAAACGCAACCATCTGGCCATTGCAACGGATATGAAAACGACGCTCGCTTTACTCCACCGATACACATTGGTCAGAATTCATGTGAAACGGGGAAACCATTTACTGGCAGCAAAGTTATTGCTGCAGGTCGCAAACAACATCTCTCAATTTCCCTCACGTATGTATACGCGGAGTCATGCGTGATCTATGTATCACCATTTTAACTTACTCCATTATTTCCGTATCTTTCCAGATGTTGTTCCTATTCTGACCTCTACCGTCATAGAATGCCATAGAACTGGGCTTCGAAAATCTGCCTTTGAGTACGCGGTCATGTTGATGCGCTCCGAACACCGGAGCCTGATCGACAGTAAATACATAAAAAAAATTGAATCCATAGTGAGAAAGGCTCCGCGTGGACAGTTGGAAGATGATGGCGAGCAAGAGTCGAGCCCATGTCCAGTTTGTGAAACGCCGCTACCCAACATGCATATAGTTTGCGGGCAGTGCAAAACAACATTACCAATTTGTATTGCGACGGTACTATCCTCCGTAATGTGAGATGAGTTCATTGAAATAATAGTGGAAAAATTTTGCTTTCTAGGGACAGCACATTGTCCGTGATGAAGTAGCAGCATGCCCCGAGTGTGATTTCCCTGCAATAAAAGTGGAATTTATAAAGTAATTATAATTGTTACTTATACATTCAGCACATCACTCATTTCGCTCTTGTCTCCGTTTTTACAGGATACTCGAAACAACCAATAATCAATGTGCAATGTGTGGAGAAGAAATAGATGCTGGAAGACTGGTAGATATAGATGACATTCAACCTTATATTAACGCTGGTACTTAATATCTCACATGATGTGTTTGTGATTGAAAATTGAATTAATAATAGTAGCTCCTGTACCTTGTTTTTTTATTTCTTATATTTAAAACTACACAACCCAGTTTAAATGTATAATATGTATAAAACTAAACCATGAAACCGAGAATATATGTTTCTCTAACAACGAAACATTGTTTTAAATCGTTAGCAGCAAACGATACGATAATACATATTATGAAAAAAACGTTTATTTGCAAAAAACGCTCAAAAATATCTACGAATATAAATATTTCATTTGAAATTTGAGATAACAGTTCATAATTTCTTCCAATTAAGGAATGTTCTGCTTAAGAAGATATTATTTTAATAGAATTACGAAAGCGAATGTTGTGTCTCCCCCAACCCTTTAGCTGAACCTGTCAGATATTTCACCTGTCAAATAGTTCATTTCGCTGTA
>KI921536.1:0-11782 GCA_000473525.2 Anopheles melas
TTGCTATTTCATAGTATAGACATTGTTTTTTTCCTAACAGAACGAAGTTTTTATTGTATTATTTAAAACAGTGGTCTTCAACCTGTAGTATGTGGTGTTAACAGATATGATCTGCAAAATAATTTATTTTTGAAGAAGAAAAGCTAATTACTGTACACATCGTGCAATTTTTTCCCACAATCAAGATTAAGTATTCAATAGACATGTGTAGAATAAAATAAAAACATATTTTTGATCAAAAACGTTCAACTAAGTCTTCAAAATGCATGACCTCAATCGATGTGGGCCGTGGATAATGTATTTTCAAAGCCAAGTGATCCGCGAACCTAAAAAGGTTCGAGAGCACTGGTTTAAAAGATCTAAGAACTTAAAGATCATTATCTAAGAAATTTCTATAAATCCGAATTGCTTATGAATTTTTGAAGATTGATCTTGCAATATTTACGCTAAACTAAGGTTCCACTGCCAATCAAAACCTAAACGACATACAAACAGACTCTCCAGACAATACCTCTTTTCTGAAATAATGTTCCTGATTGAAGCGTTACAACTACCCTACAAAACAAAACCCCCATTACATCACGGCTGAGCTGATTATAAAAGTTATGGCGCGATAGCGTTTTGCCCGCCCCCCGGAACCGACGGCAGAAATTTAATTAATTTCCATCAAACCCGCCGGATCGGAGCATCAAATGAGGTGCCTTCAAAAAATGCAATTACCGACACGTCCCAGTGCTGGCGCGCAGCCTTGTACCAGCGAAACGGTGGCAGCAGCGTGGGAAAATGTAAGCCAAACTACGGGGAAAGCAGCTCAAATGAATAGAGACAGACACAAAAACAACACCCCCGCCACTCCGCGTATTAAAATATGTACTAGTTTTGCATTTCGATCGTCACTGGTTTGCTTTTTGCAGCTCAAAACAAAGCGTAAACCCAAAGACAAATGATACTGTACAGGGTCATCATAATCATCGTCCTCACGGCTTCAATGCAGCTTCCTGTTATCTTTTTATTTTTGTTGCTTTCCCCAAACACCATCGTAGCACACAACAAACGCTCTTCGCAGCCCGAGTAACGTAGCCTTTCCGTTTGAAGTGTGGAAAAATCAAGTCAAATTTGGAAATATGTTTCACTGCACAGAATGGGATGGGAATGAAACCGAAAAAACACCCCCCAACAGCTAACCACCATCCCACCCCCCTACAGAAACTGAAAGCTCCCTGAAAGTCGGAGGGAAAAAGAAACAAAACGCTCATCCCATGCACCTTGCCCTGTACTGGAACAGTTCGGTTCCGTTTTGTATTCCGCCACCCGTGTTCGTTCCGAGCTTTTTTTTTGTGTGCTTCCTCTCCGTTTTCCGTTTTCGTCAGGGGCTTTAAAATTGCTGGGAAACGGGCGGCGCGTGCAAAACAATGCAAAATATGTTGCTTGCAGCATCAGTCCGCTTCCCAAGCGGAAAACGCCACCCTATCAGCTAGAGGGGTGGTGTTCGAGAAAATGCTGAAAAGCGGGTACAGGGTTTGCAGGAAAATATTGCCCAGCTTTTCCCACGGAACGACGCAGGCGGAAACGCTTGCGTGGAGCGCCAGCGCAAGTTACTTTTGCGCATGAAGTAAAGACTCTTGCCGAGTGCCTTGCAGAGCGGGTCACGCGAAATATTGTAATCATCATCATACGCTGTGAGCCTGCGCTAGTGGCACAACACGTTCACTTCTTGTTTTTTGTTTTGTTTTGTTTACAGTTCATACGTTACAGTGTCTCAACTGTTGTGCTGGCATGGCGCCAAACACCGCACCGCTCTTTTCTTGCAGCAAACAATGCAACCCAAATCGAAAGGAAATTGAGACTTAACACCATGATTGGATAATTTCGATCGTGCTTTATCAGCTGCTTCAATGCGGGCACTGTTTTGGGCACAGAAATCCCCTTACAAATACGATCATACGTCACGCTTATTATGGGCGCTCTTTGCATATCATATTCCAGCTGCCGGCGACCTGGTCTGGTCAGCCCAAATTGAGACACTTAACCTATATTTATGCCGTCCATCGAAAAAATATACGCAAAACCCTTCACATCACTTCAATTAACCATCTTTCCCACCAACCCTGACTAAACTACACCAAAAACCGCTGGCAACCGAGCACCAAGTGGACACTTCAAAATTGCACTCCATGTCCACACTCTGCTGCACCGCTGAGCGCTCCAAAAAACTCTCCTCACTCAGCAGCTACAAATTGCATAACATCGTAGCGAAGCGTCAACCGCACCACTACCAGACCAGACCAGAAAACCAGTGATCCAAACGGTGTGACCTGCAAAAATTATCGTGGCTGCTATCACCGAAACAAACGCATTGCCAACAAAAAGCAGCAACAGCAAATAACTAACCCCCGAACCGCAAAAACCGCATCCAAAAAGGTGAACTGCAAAAAGTATCCAATCACATGGTACATCCAACGGGAAGGGTAGGTTTGATGTGAGGCTGTACAGGGAGGTGAGACGACGGTACAACCCAAACAAAACATGCTAAAGGTTACAGCCGAACCGATTCGTCCACTGCAGGACTGCTTCGTGTAGCGTGGAGTCCACTTCGGTTTCCCTAATTAGTGTTCCTACTTAATAATCTCCATTATGGTGTAAAAACAAGTGTACATCAGTGTGTGCTGATACGGTGGCTACTGGGGCGATTCAAGGGGCCGCAGATTATGAGAGAGATTGTATGAATCGGTAATAGTGATCTTTATGCGGTCAATAGTGTACAAAAAAAAAAGAAAAAGTTGCTCATGAACAGGCTTTAACTATAATTTGAAGCAGATTTATTTGTCCAACGTTTATCATTGCCGATAAATTCAAACAAGGTTGTTTTTTTTTATTTAAAACATAAAAAAATAAAAATAATAAGTAAAATCTGCGGAATTTTGATTTAAATTAAAGGAAGAATCGTTATATTTAATCATTAAAAAAATCTAAATCTAGGATATTATTAAAACGAAAGAACATATACACATTATTCGTAGATAAAAATGCATCACAAACAAGCTCAGCCCAAAACGTTCATCTTTGAAATTGAAAAAAAATCAAAATTGCAATGAAAGTAAAGAAGTATACAAAATATATCACAATTATTTCATTATAAAAGCGAATAAAAATAAAAATTACATTTAATATTGATGTATTTGCAAAACTTGAAAAATAAGAACAAACTAATATAAAACAATAAACCGTATAAAACATACAATACAACATTTCATTTTTATACAACACAAACCCAATCAACCAACAATTGAGACAATAGAATTATAATAGAAAACAGTAAGGTAAGAAAACTGTTACGAACTACTTAAAATCACAAACGCAACATATTATCACTAAAGGCAGTTATTATTCCAGTTAATTCCACACCGATCTAATGATCACTAGAGTGAGCAGACTTTATGAAAACCATTTTTCAGATAATTCATCCTTTGCGTGGTGCCAGCTAACAAAACACATCCACTTTGGAGCTTTAACTATGCACGCAACTATGCATGTCGCTGTCATTTTCTTCCGAAAGCAAAAAATGAAAATGGATGAAAAAAAACAAACTCCAAGCGAAACATGCACGCCATACCGTTCGCAGACGCATGCCAAACTTGACCGAAACTTCCAGCTTCCTGCCCAAGATCCCGTAACCCATCCCTGTTCTCTGCCATCAAAGTCCCTACCGAAAACGACGCGCTCTGGCAGGTGGAAAAACTTTCCGAAATTTTCTCCAAAGCGCAAAACACAGAAAGAGGTTACCTGGCGTTTCGTTGCGCTCCAAAAATTTTGCGTGATGCCACCGTTTAAAGGTTTTTTTTTGTTTTGTTTTGTTTTGTTTTGTATGCTATCGTCAGAGTGATGGCATGGTGGTGGATAAGAAAACATCATATACTCACACAATGTATACTTATCTGGTGATTGTACCAGTGGCTTTTCGACACTTGCCACAAAGTTATTCATCTTCTGGAGCAACCCAGAAAGGGATGACAACTGGGCTTTTAGGACGTTGTTTTTTTTTCTTTTGGTGTATTATTTCATGGTTAAATGGAGCAAACCTTATGTAAGCAGCGTTGCAGCATGATGAATTCATGTTTTTGTTACTATGTCTCCGGCGGCGGTCATGCCAGCTTGGGATCTTTCCGATCGACAGTTTCTAGTGATATAACGAACCAAAAACGCTTTGCATGTAGGACCCGTTTTTCGGTTTTTACCTTTGACGACGGAAACGCTAATGTATAAAGAGAATCCGGTTAAAAATTAATTCCACCACAAATTGACTCACATTCATTAGGTCGGTGGACGGATCGTTTCTAGTGCTATTTATATACTCTTCTTCAGCCAATTATGAATCTAAAAAGAAGCTCTTCGGAAGAAGCAAGAAAAAACACATCAACGCCAAAAACACCACCCGGCGACGCTTCAACGATTGTTTGAACGAGTGTGTATGACACATTGATTAAAAGATCCAGTTCCTCCCCTCTGTTGGCCAGACCGGATCACAATACGGTGAGGAGTTTGCCTTAACCTTGCGATGATCGCGCTCGTAAATTTTGGATCCCCGATGGTCAGACGTCGCGCAGATGATCGACCGGTTGCATAACTCACCCGGGCTGGCTGCACCGACTGCACAGACTGAAGGTAACCGACCTCACTGTCTGGTCTGGTGTACGGGAGGAAAGCAAACGAGTGAGAACAAAATAAAAGGGCTTGGTTAAAAAAAAAATCAACCGTTCCATCCAATTTCCGAGCCCAAATTAGTGCACACGCTACATTGTCAATGTGAAGGCACTGAAGCAAACAGTAAAAGTGACAGAAAAGTATGATAAATGAAGTATTACGGTTTAATGATCTAGATGCCTTGACTTTAGGTTTTACGGTGGCCTACAATAATGATCTCCTCTTGGCACCTTAACGATTGTTTCATACGGTTAGTTGGAGGGCACAAGAATGATTGGAATTTTTGGGAAATTTGTTACTCTTTTGAGTTAAGCAATTGGCGATGGTATTCAAGAAATGATGAAAATATTTAGTAAAAGTAATCTAGCGAAGAACATACCATTGTATTTATTAGATAAGGGTAACTAGGCCGTATTTACGAGAAATGTTTATAACGTTGAAGAAAAACCACTGCTGAACAATAGCTTTGTTATTTACCATATCATATCATGCTAACCGTATCCGACATTTAAATCTCAATTTTGCCTTCATCAAAAGCCACCAAACAGCAAAGACCGCACCAAAAACTATCAAAAAACAAACTCGAAACAATAACCAGCCCCTTCCAACGCATCCTTCCTTCGGTCAATTAAAATGCATCAACAAAACGGATGCCTTCACGAAACAAACGATCACTACTCCTTACCACTTGTTCGCCTCACCATAGCACACACACACGCCAGTTCCGCAGCACTCCAAACCCTGTCCTACACTCCAACCACTACCAGACTGCCGGCCTAAGTCAGCCAGCCAACTAATCTCTAATTAAATTTCACGCTACCGTTAAACAGCTGACCGTGAGAGCCAGCAAGATGGCGTCGGCAGGGGCAGGAGAAGCTGGGTGGCGGTCGGACACTGCCCGCTAATATTAAGCCCGGCTCGTGACGAATTCCCGCCTCGGTTCACCTCCAGTGCAAATGGCGGAGTTCGGACAGCCCGGATGACCTCCAAAAGGAGTGAGAGAAAAAAACCACAGCCATCATCCGAAAAAAAAAAACATAATAATAAACCCACGGAAAGCCTTCCCAGCCCCCGGCCGTCTTGGCAGCTGACATTGTAGCCCGGGCAGCGCCGAATGTACCCGAAAGAAATGGTGCTTCACAGACGCGCGGCCCAGAAGGAGGCGCCGAGCCCGAGCAGGCAGTCGAGTGCGGTGGTAGACGAAAAATTTGAATGACCGGTTACGCCATTTCACCGCGTGTCGCGACCGCTCAGCCCCCTTCACTTTTTCGTGCGATCGAATGACCTTTAGCGGGTGGGTTAAGCGGCGGGTTGGGATGTTAGAGAATTTTAACTTTGTTTGGGGAGAGGTTTTTCCCACTGGCCACAGGTTGGTTAGGCTAGGCAGGCGCTAGGCTAGAAGTCTGCGGTCACTCTGCCAGTGAATTGATCGTAACAACCCTAACCTTTCGCACTACCCTGCACTCGATCAACGCGCGTGGAAGAAGGCTTCTCAAATGGGCTATGTTATTTACTTAACGTTTTCATCAGTCGTCGATCATCAGTGGGGTTTTTTTTTTGAAGAGGGTAAGCCTCTGGAGGACAGTTGATAACAAAAGAGCACAGAGAAAAAGAAGGCATTTGGCCATACATGTTCAATGATCGTGTTTGAGCATTTGGTTCCAAGTGTGGCATGCTTTAGTATATTGAGATTGTTTCATGATTTTTTAATAATATTTTAACATAATACTGTTAAAACTCTACATGCACAATCTTCAGGAGAGAACATTTATGTTAATAGATAATAATAATACTAAATAATAAATTTATTAATAACTAATAAAGTAAAACACGAAATATTAGCAATACAAAATCGTTGTATTTGATTTATTTGATTCATACAATTTGATTGTATTGATTAATTACAACAATTAATATAAAAATATATAAGAAAAAGCAATCAAATAAGTCAAGTAATATATAACATTAGTTAAAAATTAATGTATTTTTTTTTTACAACATCTATACTCCTTTGGAAAGAGAAAGAACAATAGACAAAAAGTTCAAACCGCAAAAAATATTTTAAGAAATATGTACAAGAATAAGAAAATAACAAACAAGATTCAACCACAAACCCATCTAAGACAATGGTGGATAAAGTATATAGGGAGAAGAAAAAAAAAACCATTAATCCAAAGCATTACTGTGCACTCCAGCCAACAGCTTACTGACCTACCACAACACAGCAAAAAGTCACGAGAGCCGCTTCCAACGCCTAACCTCATCCAAGGGGCCCCCTTCACTAACCATACCGTTGTGACCATGCCCGATTCGATGACAAATCGACCGAAGTGGTGTGCCCATTTTCTGCACATGCAATTTCCACTTCCTTCCCAGCCGGCACCCACCCGGCCACACAAAACGCCACCGGTGAACGGACAGGTGGTGGTCATCCCTCCTACAAAGCGGCGCCAAAGTGGTGTCGTTTGTCGTCGTGGACGCGCCGAGCAGCCCCTCGTGATTGGCCCCAGAGTGATGGAGGTGGCGCACGAAGGGACACGGAGAGACCTCCGCGTGTACGTGTGTTTATTTGACTTTGACCGAATTAATAAAACATCATCAGCGCCATCGTTTATTATTGCCGATGATGTGCATCTGCGTGTTCCTGCCTTTGCCACGCACCACACTGTCTTCCTCCGATTCGGCCATTTTTTTTTCTCGTGCCGTACACGTTTCACGTCCGGTTGAGCCGAGCACCGTGCCGTGTCGCGCGCCAGGTTGATCGTATCGCGCGGAGGTGGCGGCAAAGAGAGTTGGCATCTTTTTTCTCTATTCATTTTTGATTTTTTTTCTATTTTGCTTGCTGATACAAACGATGGGACAATAGTAGAGAGAAGGTCTGAGCTGCTAGGACGCTGGACCTTTCTTTAAAACGTTGCAGCGTGACGTTATGACGGCATGACCGCGATGATGATTCGGGTGTCGTTTGGTTTTCAATGAAGAAGCGATCGGGGCCTGGGTAAATCGAACCGTAATGATTCAAACCATAAATTGCGTGCACACGATAGCATATTAAAAATGCTTTCGTGTACGGGCGGCCTCCGATGATGTAAGGCTAATAGTTTAGCACAAATGACACTGGGCATGGTGGTTGAAACAGCAACAGCCGTCAATCATTTTAATAATGAAACGATTCGAAACACATAAAATTACTGAAAATCGAATAAAATTATAAAGCGAAAAAACAACATAAACAACACACAATCTTGTAATGCTCAACACCTACACAAACGATAACGCCAATCAATAGCCGATAAACAACTGCTCCATCCGCTCGAAGGGCATCCGATGTGCGTGCAACACTTTCGAGGAAGGTCACCATGGAGGTTCAGGCCTATCAGTGCTGTCAATAGGATGATACACACTGAATAAAGCGAGACTAAGAGAGAGAGAGAGAGACTCATCGCTACACTACTAAAACTGCTGCTGGTAGTGAACTATACCTGCAGCCCGAACCGGTGGCCGTACTCGTCGATGCATTACGACGTGTGAACTAGCTAGACCGTGGGCCGCTCACACCCTTTCTTGCCTGCGCCTTACATGATGTAAGGGTTTGCGGGTTGAAGTTCAATCCAACGCTGTAGCTTTACCGCAACAGGAGCCCGCTAATTGGTGTAACACCGTGCGGTAACGCCATGCCGAGGGAGTGTTGTTTCGATGTGATGCAGCAGCAGAAGCCAGCGTTGAACGTTGAACTCCTGCTGCACCGGGATTTTGTACCGGCACGGTGTAGTGTGTAGGAAAATTGTTTACAATTGTGTAAATATGTTGCTTTCTGTCTAGCAAATAGTTTAAAAGTGTTCACTTAAAACAGTGATACTGTCAAATATTGAACAAACCTTAACATTCCCACGCGTTTAAACACTTTGGAAACGATTTTAATGATCATTTTTTCACTCCTCCCGAAACTGCTGCTACTCTGTACATTGATTGTCGTTAACGAGTTAACGATAGCAAATGGGCAGCATCACAGCAACCAAACATAAACGTCACTTAAGGCAGCTTATGACAGCCCATAAAAGCCCGTTTTGCTGTAAGCTGAAAGCTGATTTTCTTTACACACTCGTCTCTCAAACTACCCAACAAGAAAAAAAAAGCCCGCAAATCCGTCTCTTAATCTATTTCTTTCAGATATGTTGTCAACAACGCTACCAAAGATGGCACAGTGATGAGCACGGTACGGCACCCAGCAGGTGATTTAAAGCCACATCCATTCACAACCTTGCCACCCATCGAGTCTGAAGAAGCGCCAAACCATAATTATGCTTCGGTTCGCGGATGCCTAGCGAGTTATCTCTTGAGTGAAGAGCCCCACGGATGGACCTACTTTTTCCTAGCCAGATCCCCCCTTCACCCCCTCCTTAACCACCGTGAGCTTTTATTGCCACCCCACCGGACAGCTGCCACCCACCTTGCCACCCACCGAAAGGACGCTATAAATCGCTTAAGTACTGTGCCGGCGAGTTTTCGTTTATTCCCAGGCCGTCCCCGCGGCGCAGGAATGCAGGTAAGTGTTGGCCGCAAAACGCTCGTTACATCGGCACGGCTTAACGTGCTGCGTGAGTGATGCATTCCTCCCAAGCACTAGACCACCCCACTCTCTGGCGTACGTGTTCGTGCAAACTAAATTCGGCAAGCACCACGAAAGCGAAGGTGAGTAATGATAATTTGACAAGGTTTCGAACATTAAGCGCAAACGACGGCACGCATCCACGCATCATCATCATCAGCAGCAGCAGCAGCAATACTACAACAACGCACTTCAAATGCGGTTCGAGTTCATTTTTTTTTTTGGACGCTCGTAGGCCCAGCAACACCGTTAACATGTTTCAGGTGACATTGGCTTACGAATGAGTTGTTGTTTAGTAATTATCACGTAATTTCGAACACAGTTAAGCTGCATGTTTTCTGGATTTTGTTTTTGTTTTTCAAATCAATTGAGTTTAATCGTAGTAATTATTACTTTATTTTCTAACTCAAATGCATCAACCTAAAGTTGTTTAAATGAATATCTACATTTTGCATCAATCGGACCAATTTTCGCTAGCATGAAACTACTGTTTTCCATTTGTGAACTGTTATAATGAACACCTTATGCTTAAGCTACACTTACGATCTCTCCTAGCCTCACCCTCCAATTCCAACAAAAAAAGACTCATAATTGTTGGTTCATCGCATAACTACAGTAGCGCATATGTACCGCGAATGCATTATTTACACATTTCACTGCCGCGAATGTACGCGGCGATTCGGTACGCATACACCCGTCGACCGAACGTGTGCCAGCCACTCACCCCCAAAAATAAACCCCACCCCCCAAGGAGTCCATTATCCTCCCCTGCAGGCCCCAGTGCAAAAAGAAACAGGCAATATCAACAACAAACGCTGCAAAAAAAGCACGCACAACATAAAGCAAAGAGGCGTGGTGGGGCAGAGGGATTTGATTGAAAATATTTCAGCCCCAATCGCCGAAGCCTTGGAATTACGCACGGCGGCAGACCTTGGAAATGAGCTTTTTGGCACAGGTCAATCGTTCACCGAAAAAATAAGCGCGTTTGGCGGGGTCGGGTGGCGCCCGATCACGATCCGGCAGGTGCTGCCTGCTACTGCCTGCTGTTGCTCCGGAGCCGCCCAGAGTGGGTCAACGTATGCAGCGCGCCTTGTCTTATGGTTACTCCTTTCCACCGGGCGCGCGCACCTGAGCCGCCCTGTTGCAATTAAAATAGCACTTGTAATTTCGTTGTTTCGGCTTAATCAGCTTAATGGAGCAGGAAAAATGCTGCCGCCGTCTGTACGAGTAAGGATTATGGACGATTGAATCGTTGCGAACGTTGAACTATGTAGAGGAGCAAAGCACAACCCGGCCAAACGTGTACTAAGGATGGTCCAAAAGCCGAAAATACCACAATTCATAAGAACTGCCGTTTGGGTGGTAGTATTCTAGGTAATCGGATCTATTTGCAGTGCTCTCAGCGGGATGGAATTATTGATTGGATATCAGTAGCATATTCGTAGAGGAATTGCACAGATTAGAATGGCCAATTCTATCACAAAAGCTTGTACCGAGGTATTCCATTGTTGTGGTATTTCTTTTATACAGATGATATGATTTTGTCTGAATTGAATACAAATTCCAATTTATTGATGTGTCAATGAATCTATTGCGTAATTCAAAAGATACCTTTTATCTTTTCAATTTTCCCGGAATGATACCAAAGACACCTATCGCTGCACGCAGTTACGAGCTTAATTATTTTTCACATCCCTTGCACCTTTGCCAATATTAGCATTTACCATGAAATGAAATTAAGCTCGATTGTGTCAAGCATTAATTGGATGTGCTACTTTCATACAGATCATAAATTGTGCTGATTTTCGCATAGTTCTGTTTACCCTCTACAAAAATAACTTCATTTTAATAACGCTATAAGGAGCGCATATTCAAACAATATACCTTACATTATATTTAAAACTTTCAAAGTAAACTATAAACTTATAATAGTACTTAATGCTTTAATGCGTACATCTACCGCGATTTTCCCGAACCATGTACCCAGAAACAGCTGTCGGAAGATGACATTTTAAGATACACCGCACGAGAGAGCATCCGAAAGTAAAGGTATCCAGCATACCGGTACATAATTCCCTCCCCCCCCCCCTCCCCCTGGGCAAGGGAATTGACATTTTAACCCGCTCGCTGGCCATAATAATCCCCGTCCGACACCGTAACCCTAATTGATTATGACCTTACGGACATTAAAGTGCGCCTAAGTACTCGTTCTTCTCGGTTGGCGCTGCTGTTTGTCTGAAATGTCTCAATATTTTAGCTTTAAACATACGAAACGTCTACTTGCTAACTATTGTTTGCAATGAACATGTTTCATATATAATCCATTTATGGCCACATATCTCTTCAGGTGTTTAAAAGAAACTAAATACAGAGCTGATCTTTACGAGCGATAGTTATAGGCTTAACTTATCGCGAACTTTTTGGAGTCTGTTTAACAATAAGATGTCTTTCAGCAAACATATAGAATATAAT
>KI921537.1:0-10274 GCA_000473525.2 Anopheles melas
TAGCATTCGGTTGTTTTCGTTACGGCGGGTGTACCATGCGCGGGATATACCGCGGTTACCATAACGACCGGGTATACGGAGTGTCTTTTGCTTGCAATCGCTCTCTAACACACACACACACACACGCGGCGTTTCTCTCTTTCTGGCCGGCTGCAATCGCGCCATGGTAACCAGCTGTCAAACGATACGGTTTGAGGGGTCGTGCCGAATGGTATGATCACGGTTTGCGTGCGCATTGCACTCTCTGCCTCCGGGCTCTTCCGTGTCAGCCGTCTCCATCCGAAGCCCCGGTTCCCGCACCCCAATCCCCCAGCCTCGGCGTTGACCACCGCACGGCGGACAAGCGTACCAGGAGGGGTGTGTAAACATGCGTAGACATGGCTCGGGGACAATCGATCGCATCACACACGAATCGAATAGATCGCATTGTAGTTGAACGGAGGTTTTGGGTGGAGAAATCGACCAGCAGTTGTTTCACTGCACGATGGATGATGGCCAATATTTAAGGCAGTGGTGTCAAACTCATTTTGGGACGCGGGCCGGATTACGGGTCAAAATATTTTCGCGGGCCCCAGTTGGGCACCGGTGGGGAGGGGGTGCGTTCAATCCGCAAAAATCATTAAGGACTTATTCTTCGACCTAGAATCTTATTTACATTTTTGTAGCCTCCAATAAACAGTTCATGAAATTCATTAATTTAATAATTTTTATTCAATTGCTCTGTGGCCATTTTGTGGCCATTTTGTTGAGGAAAAAAGACTAACAACATACAGTTTACCTCATACAATCCATACCTCTTTCGAGTTCTTGGTTTTTCATGGTTTAAATATATCACCCTGATATTTAGAGAGATCATTTTAAAGAATAAATGATAGTACCCTCATCAATGAAGTGAAGAAATTGGTATTCCAATACATGATTTCCGAACTTACCGGAGAGCCTCAATGTCGGCAAATGGGTGAATTGGTGATATTGGTAGTCCGGCTTTAGAGTGCTCTCAGGAAACAACTACTAAAACACAAGCTGCGTGCCATTTTCACGGATACCTTTGCAAACAAGTAACTATGTGTAACTTACTTCACTCTTCGATAATCGAAATATTAAAATTGAATGTTGTAACCTTCTTTCTCAATGGAAAAAAAACATTAATAAACCCGTTATCTCTTATCTTATAATTTACAATCTATTTCAGCTTCATTCAAATAACTGCCAAAGTTCTTCGCGGGCCGGATTGAGAGCCTTCGCGAGCCGTATGTTTGACATGTTTGATTTAATGCATTATTTTCACTTCTTAGTAGTTGGTAACGCTGCAACCTTTAAAATCATCTAGTTCCACGGTAGAAGCGATTTGATGCTGCTCGAAATGATGTATTAACAACAATCAAGTGTTACTATTTTGCGATAGAAACGACATTCTGCTAGTATTTGTTATGAGATTATGTTGATCTCTACGATTTTGCGCATGTTTTTCGCATAAATGCCTTTAGCAAATGCAGTTTACCGCTGAAACGTCAACGGTGTTCTACAATTTTCCATATTTGTTAAATATCTTAGGAGAAAAAAGAATGATCACTTGAATACTTGCTACACGAAACACGAGTTAGTACGATTAGATGCTGATTCGAATTATACGTGAGTTTTTGGACATTCGAAACGGCTTTACTCTGGCCCAGGTTTATTTCATATTTTTGAAAAGAATTATTTCGTCAGAAACTAGTATTGAATTTATGGTTGGATCAGTATAAAAAAATATGAATGAGCTATTGGTGTATCAAATTTTACTGTAGCTTAAATTATAGGAGCTGTAGAGTTTTTTTTTTTGGGAGGATTTCGGAGATAAAATTAATCCATAAGCCTATGTCCTTAGAATGGCTTTGATTGTTACGCCTAGAACAACGTGAGAAATATCAATCATTACGTATTATAACATTCTCATTTCTTTGCAAACAGTTTAAACTCATCATTTTGAAACCGCTACTAATCATCGAGCAGCATAAAATTTACTTTTGTTTAAATACCATTTGCATCCAGATCCAACGTAGTAAGTCCCCCCTTGTACGATCACCCAAACAAGCCTGCATCCTTTCTATTTCATTCCCTCACCACTCGTCGAACTTCTCAGCGTTGACTGTTTGGTTTTCCTTTTTGTTCCCCCTGTCCATTCCATTCCCATCCGCGAAACGATCAATCGCACCCAGCCTGTGCAGCAGCCGCGATCGCAGTGCGCTCCATCTCCAGCAGTGCGCGTTCCCTTTGTTCATGATCTAATGTTTTTACATATTTTTACATGATAACTTTTCGGTACGGTGTGTACGTGCGGGTGTACGGTACCGGTCCACAGGGTCTGCATGACTCAGGGGCCGCGTTTTCCCAGCCGCTCGACAGCATCCCGGGCGAGATCGTGTTCCCGGGCGGGCATCCGGCCGGGCTAATCTTTGTTTGTTTTAATATCCACATTTTTACGGCTTGTTATTATTAGAGCTTGGGCTTGTGTGTGTGTGTGAGAGAGAGAGAGAGAGAGAGAGGGAGTCTGTTGAGGTGGTTGACTTTTCACTGGAACACGGGAGATACCTCGCTGTGCTAGGGTAAGGTTTGGAGGTTTGGACGGCGGAATGAGCAATAATAATTTTACCGTACACGGAAGAGTTTGGTGGAAAGACAAACTCTTCAATGTTGTAGTTTGGTTAGACGCTGAGCTATGAATGGGTTGCTTTTTTATACCTTGTGAAGTCGTTTGTTCACATTTGCATTTAAAGTGAGGCTTCGTGTAATCCGTTCAAGTGTGAGACCATTCCATGTTTGTTCTCAAGTGGGACAGCCGTGAACAAGGTTTGAAATAGCGAATAGCATAGGAATTACCTATTTGGGATTTTGTTTTGTTTTTTTTTAGTACATAATTTTAAACATGATAGTTGAAACATGATAGATAGATAGATAGATAGATAGGGTATGAAATCAAACAGTTGAAGAACTTACTCGCTTCTCCCAGGATATGAATAATATATCGTATAGACAAAATGGATATTAATTGAAAATAAATATAGATGTGCTAACGTCTCGTAAATCTTTGGGACAGTTGATCTCATAATTCAGGAAGTCATCGCTATCCGTGGATGTGGGAGGGCGATTATTATTGGTCGATCGTACTCTACCGTGACAACGGAATTCACTCACTCACGCTCGAAAGAAAACCATCAGAAAACGTACGGCGAGGATATAAATAACACACACACACACACACACACGCACACTGTTTTGCCGGCGATCCACAACAGCGTCAGTCATAAATTACACACCTCGTCGGGGTGCGAGATTCACACCGAACGGCCCACGGAAGTTGACACACAGGCACGCCGTGCAGTGCAGCACTGATAAGAAAGTGTCGGAACTGGAAAATGGCGAGAATGAGCTGTGAAGTGTGAAGAGAATCCGTGTGTCGTTTCCGTGTGGCGGAAGCAGAACAAAAGCAAAACTATGAATTCATCATCATTACCTCAAGGGTGCACTATTCGAGGTTTGTCGAGGATGGTGTTCGAGCGTGCGCTACACGTGCAGGTGTCCAAGATTGGAGGAGCCAAGGATCGACAGGGGAAACGTCTTGTTTATTAGTGTCTCAGCGTGATAATGGCTTTGCGGCGAGATTATTGACCGTGAATCATACAATAGTGCGTTGAGTAGTGTATTGTACTGCGCACCATCACTATCGTGTCATCGTCGTGTGCAAACATCCTAAGAACGGCCATGTGTCGACCGGCCAGAATACGTGCCAGCCGGCAGAAGAGTGTTCGAATGCTCATGGTCGTTGCACCCAGCGATTATGTTTTTTTTTCTTTTAAATTAAACGAGAACTAACACAAACACTAATTTCTTGCATGTTAATTTTAGGCCGAAAACCTTAAAAAAATAGTTAAAAATTAATTAACAAACTAGATTTTAACCGAGATAAAAAGCTCTAATTTTTCGTAAATATTTGTTTGAACATCGCTTCCCACATCAAAGACGTATCCTCAACATGAACCTCTTCATTCGCAAATTCTACTCTTTCTACGCACTACCCATGCACACACGGGTACGATCGTGCTAAACCCCGTCTTCGTTTACATATTGCACAATAAGTGCAGCAAACGTGAAGACACAACGCGGAAGACGCAGAGCGCAATGTACGTGCATGTTTGACTCCTGAAGGGATCGTTGGCTTTATTTAGAAATTCATTATGTTTGCTTTGTACACAATTATGTTCGTTTTAATGTGCAGTGCACGAGAAGGTCTTAAAAAGTGGAGTGTTCATTTGTGTGTAAAATAAAAAAAAAAGATCTTGAAAACTGTAAGGTTATATATAGATACGAGCCTTATTTTAAATGTAAACATAAACATTCCATAAGTAGGCTAAACCTACCTAGAGGGTTGATTTGTTGTGCACATTACAAGCATTTTGCATGGTTTTTAAATCATTTCGTGAGCTTTAACGCTTAATGCAGCCGACCCAAACTGCCGACCATTACCGTTAAGTTCTGTCTGTCCCCTGTCGAAACTGTTTATGATTGCAGAAAACTCATTTGCATTCCCCCTTTTTGGTGCCATTTTTAAAGCTTCATAATTTTAAAACGTCTCTAAATCCCATAACTCCCAGGTCAGGATATCGGCGACTGTCGATAAGATGCAATAACAATAAAGAAAGATAAAAGTGCATCCATGCGAACAGGAAAAGAAGCACACGCGGAGGCCGTTTATATTGTCGCGAGTGTTTTCCTCGTAGTGTGTTCTGTTTTTTTTTAAATCTTTTTTCGTAATTTTATTTGTTTGCTCAATCCTGTTGCCGCATGACCGGCCTGAGTCATCGCACGCCACAGTTTTCAATGTCATCGGTGACTCCACACACACACACACACACGCGCATAGGAAGTTGCAAGCCGGCATGCGCTGCGATGCAATCCAGTAGGGGGAGGAGGGGGGGGGCAGGGAGGAAGCGAATGAGTTTCGGTGGTTGAGGTGAAGGGTTCCTGCATCCTTCCCCGAAAACGGTATGCGCCCAGGATTCCGTCGATTGTGAGCGAGAGCTCCGTTGCGCGGAGATTGCGCTCGTGTTCGTCCTTCTCCTGCGCATAGAGGTGTACTCGCTGTGTAGCCACCGCGGTAGTCGATGCATGCACATTCAGCTACACGATAACAGCATTGCCCAAGGGTGGAAAAGAGTGAACCAGGCTCGAAAAGCATGGGTGAGTGAGACACGAAGAGAGTGAAAGGAGAGCGAAAGAGATGGAAATTGTTTCCAGCTGATGCGTTTCTTGGAAACGTGAGAGACAATTTCAGCTCGACGAGGATAGAGAGAATGAGAGAGAAAGAGTTTTTACAGGGTTAGATGAAAAAAGTACGCCGGTCTCATAGCACAGTCGTCAACTCGTACGACGTAACAACATGCCCGTCATGGGTTCAAGCCCCGAATAGACCGTGCCCCCATACGTAGGACTGACTATCCTGCTATGGGGGGAAATCAATTAGTCACTGAAAGCCAAGCCCCACAAGTGGTACAGGCAGGCCTTGACCAACAACAGTTGTAGAGCCAAAAGAAGAAGAAGAAGATGAAAAAAGCGTATCGTATTTGTTAGTTTTTTAATATGCTTTGGCGGCTTTTTGGAAATGTTAACAGTGACAGCAGCAAAATTTCACATAAACGATAAATAAAATACAAATTTTTATAGCTGAAAATGAAACCTAAAGAAGTACACCAAACAGTGAACAAGAAACCCTGTAACAAAAACACTCTTTCTCTCAAAACTGCTCTCTCTCTCTCTCTCTCAGTTTCTTGTCATACGCATGGCAATGCAATCCACACAAAAAAGTGCGTAAAAGAACGAGCAGCAGCAGCAGCATCAGGGGCGGTGTGTGAGCGCACAAAAGAGAGAAATACAGAGAGAGAGAGAGAGAGAAAGAAAAAGAGCGAACTTGCGGGCGAACGGCAAACACCGAGCACGTACATAATGTACACTTTTCGATTCGTCCGCGCTTAATTCACTCGTACACCCGCGACGATTCGGACGCGCGTTTTGTGCTCGCTCGGGTACCACGCACCACAACGGGTAAGGAGCAAAACTTCAGGCTCACGGAACGCGTGTAGCCCTTATCCGTGCATCACCGTGCGTGACCGTGTGACAGCTGCGATTGCGCGACTTCCTACCAGCGTGTATATCTATGTTTCTGTGTGTATGTGTGCATGTGTTTGTGTGTTTTCCTCTTCCAGACTGGTGTGTCCAATATTTTTCATGCGGTCGTTCCAAGTCCCCATGTGTGTATATGTGCGTCGACGATGTAGAACCAAAAGTGATAGAACGGCGTGTTGGCGTGTTTGTGAGTGCAGTGATTTGTTTGGTTCGGTGTAGGAGGAGCTGCTACTAAGCCGTTGTATAGAGGATCGTTTTTCCCCATCGCACAGCAACTGTTCCGCGGGTCCCTTTTTCCACCTGCCGAAGAGGTTCCCATGTGTGCGTGTATGCTCCCCCGTTCTTCCAGTGACAGTTGTGACAGTTTGCTCTCGTTGCGCTTTTGGGGTGTATTATGTTTTGCTGGTTCTCCATTTGTTTATGCGGGTCACAGGGAGGGGGTGGTGATAGTTTTCCCGTGCTGGTCTATCAGCAGTAGAAATGGCCGGGTGTCGGAAAATTGTAACATCCTTTTCGGGCCAAATCCCTTGCCAATCAGTATTTTTCGTTGGAACATTAAAGTTGTCCACAGCAGCAGACTCATTTAAACATATTAGGCTAGGTCTCCTTACTATATCGAGTTTCTACTCCCATTAGGCCCACTCTGCTAGTCTTTAGGACACTTTCGGTTAGTTCGATTGTTTATTTGGACAGAGCTTTGGATATTATGCCCCGAGGCTAGTAGGCCTTGGAAGCTGTTTGTTTGGTTCGCTGTGGTTGTTCGAAATCATTGTTTTTCCCTTCCTACAATAAACGTTAAATTGGACAAACACAACCCTCCAGGCAATTTGCCTCCCAAAAACAGTGCCGTGGGGGGAAAAAGTGTGTTTCTTTGAAATTTCTTTTGGTTAGGACTGCAATAACCGATTGTGCCAAGAACACTGACAGACTTATGAGATCCTGTACTAGTGCGTGTGGATTCGCATATCTATATACTTATATGTGTGTGTATGTGTTAATGTGTGTGTGTGAATGATGTTCTATGGTAGACACATCCTATTTGAAGGAAAGCACCCTATTTTGCTTCGAAAAAGCCTGGTATGTAGAATAGGACTGGAATGGGACTACAAAAATCTTCCTGAACTGGACCACCCTGCACCTTCGGCAGGGCTCCAAAAGATTGGTTTTCACTCACGATTTTCTTTTTTCCCACACTTTTCTCACCTCTACTGCCGTGGTTTTCCGTCCAGGCCGGGCGTAGAAGGGCAGCGTTTCGGCAAAGTGTTGTTGTTGTTGTTGTTTGTTTTTCGTTTCTACCTATCGAGCTCGAGTGGTCACGACGCTGGTGGAGCATTGCAGACTCCACCACACACGACGACGGTGCCGACGAATGGATACGATAGGATTGGGAGATGTGGCGGAAAGTGAGAGTATGGCAGTACATATGGATGAGGGTGAGACACGGTGGAGGCCGGGCACGATCGCGGGTGTCACAAGATAGTGTCATTTTGTGGCTTTTCGTTGTTCTGCCATTTGTTTTGCTCGTTCGTATCGCTTTGTCTAGTTTTTGGCTTCTTCTTCCCGTGCCGTATTTCTCTGTCTCTGTCTCTATCTCTGTTTCTCTCCGCGCCCCGTCGCCCTTTTTGGTGGGGAATGGGTTGAAGGACACTGGGGGAGTAGAGGAAAAACATAACGCCATGTTAGAGACGATCTCATTTGCCACCCAGAGCGAACGAACAACACCGCAAACTCCGTGGGCATGCCACAGACACAGACAGACAGGGCGAGAGAGCGAGCGCACTTCAACGAGTTTTACTCGATGGCTTTTAAAACTGCGGCAGCTCTTTGTATTTTACATGTGAACTATGAGTTTTGTGAAGATCTTCATATTAGATAAAACAACGCCTTTAAATGTGTCTATCTTTCTGTTATGGCTACTGATGCGTTTTTGGGCTGTTAGGTTTCGGCTGTCTTCTGTCAGCAGCACGTTTCCTGCTTCAAAATTTCGTTTTGTTTTTCGCTTTGTCGCTGTCTTCATCAGAACCCCACCAAGAGAACCATGTGTTGCAAATGTGTCTGACAATTAAAAAAAAAACAATTCCCCAATGTCTGTCAGGGAAATGATTCTGATTACAACATTCGTATTTCTACTCATATCAGTGAGCATTACCCTTTCATATCCGATGCGTCTTTTGCAGTGACATTTTTCCTTCAATGCTTTGTTGTTCCACCTTATCCTTGCAGCGTGATGAGATAAAACAATAGAATTCCTCCTGCCAATGTAGCTACTGACAAAACAGCGAGTCAACAGCTCATTTCAACTTCCACGTCTTCCGACGATGCAACTACATTCAGTGACAGTTTTATACCCTCCGGTGGTGAAATAGTGAAACAACAAAACGAAACACAAAAAAAAAAAAACAAAAAAACCCAAGTGCAAACTCTAGTGCAAATACCGAATACGTAAAGCCTACTGAGAGCGCGTTGCCAACAGCAGGGCAGCACGAGCACGACGAAAAAAAAAAACGCTCTGCGAAACTGTGCGGCAGTTTCCAGCATGATATCCTTTACGATCAAACCAGCACTGGAAGGCGTTAGAACGACGACAGACGGACGTGTGAAGAACGTGCCAACAGCGGTCGCAGTGAAACCGGAAGCAGCAGCAGCAGCAGCAGCAGTCGCACTGTAGTGAGCGGCAGAGAAAGTAATAAAACAATCTACCAAACGCAATCCGAGGGAAGAAAAAAGGGAAAGAGTTCTGTCTGTCTGCAACGAGACGAGCGTAGGAAGAGCAAACACACCAACTAGCGAAGAAGCAGCAGAACAAGAAAGGGCAACGTTCCACTAGCTCCACGCAAGCGAGAGAACGGAAATCATTCGGTATGTATTCAACCAATGCGCGCAC
Organism: Anopheles melas; assembly: GCA_000473525.2. NCBI lineage: Eukaryota > Metazoa > Arthropoda > Insecta > Diptera > Culicidae > Anopheles > Anopheles melas. Next base: position 9,044 of record KI921537.1, read on the forward strand.
ACACACACACACATCAGCTTATGTCATAATCTGCATATTGAACCCATGTTCTTTCTTCTGTTCGTTTTGTCACTTCTTGGTTTGTTACTTGTGTTATTTCTTTAAACTAACCCATCTTTTTTGTTGTTGTTTGCCTTATCCTCCATTCCGGCGGAGTCCACACTTTGTGGTGGTGTTTTTCAATCCGGTACACCATTCCATCCGTTTCCGGTTCGAACGTTCACCAGCGAGAAAGGTGAACATTGTCGGGGCTTACGGGGCACCCAGGCGTATGTTTTCGCTTTCGCGGTACTCTCTTTGTTCTCGCCCGAGGAGACCCTCCCGATCTGAGAAGGATCCTGGGCCGGGGTTCCGACGGCCAACGGCGGCTTATCACCGTTGACCAAGCCACATTGATTGCGTTGTGTTGTTGGAAAGAAGAAAGAAAAAATAAGACACTGTTTTGTTTGACTTGTTGCTCATTACGCACAGCGGACGCGTGCTCTGATACGCAACTATCGCAAGCTCGATGCTACAACACCCACCACACGCGTACTCACAACGCTTAGAAACGATATTTATTGTCCTGGTGCAAATGGGAAGGGACTATATAGTTGCAGAACGGCCTGATAACAGTTACCAGTTGTACACAGTTATGTAGACTACCCAGCTGAACGTACGCTGTGTGGCTCCCTGCACGCCTTGCCTGTTGGATGAGGCAACACAGGCGATAGATTTTGATAAGCCACCGAAGGGTACAGATTCGGAATCAATATTGCCTTACAGTGGTGAGGGTGATGGTTTATTAGTTTAGCCTTTATTTAATTTTCCCCCTTGTTACTGTTGTGAAGTTGGCTGCAATGGACAGGTTATTACAAAATTTTTTTTTAATGAAATTAAACGTCTGTCAGTAAATTTGTAATAAAGCTTTAAAAAAGAGATTTTTAAAATATTTAATGTTTTGCAAGTCAAACTTGACTAACGTCCTTTAAGCTATGCTTCCTTCGCTGTTTGAATTAATAAAAATTGTTTAGTGATTTTAGCGAAGCTGTATCGCTTGCATAACTTCTAACATTTGGCATTTGACAGTATACCTCTATCATTACTTGTTGCTAAGCTTCGAAAACTAGGTTTCGGTGGCTCTATATTGCCGTGGTTCAACTCCTATCTTGAGAATCGTTCATATGTAGTTAAAATCTGTGGCTCTTTCTCTGAATGTTTTCTTAGTTCTTCGGGTGTCCCACAAGGTAGT
>KI921538.1:12764-28498 GCA_000473525.2 Anopheles melas
AATATATCATGAAGGATATCACGTATATATTCTGTCAAATTCAAGGTATGGTTAGCGCGATCGGACGAATCACCAGTAAGCAAAAGAGTCAGCTCGCTCGAATTGTCACAAATAATTTTTGTTTTTTTTTTTTGTTATTTAAACCAGGCATTTGTTTTTTCCTTACTTAAAACTGCTGGGTACGCTTGGTTCGTATTGTAGCATTAGGGCTCTTTCCGTTTGTAAGTTCGTCATGGTGGACGAAGACATTCGTGTAGGGATGATTTAAGTTCTACATTAGATTTTAATCAATTTCTCCTAAGTTATCACGACAAAATTGTTAGAGTAGAGCTTTTGCATCATGTTGCTCCAAAAAAAAATCGATGGGACACATGTGACTGATGTTGGACCAGTTTGCGGTCAAGGGTGTCAGATCGAAATCCTGCCGAAGTTCACCTGAAATGATCGCATTGTATTTTGGCTACATTGTTTGCCGCTGCGAAGCCAGTGCATACGATTTATAATTCCTGATCTGTTTATTAAAGTTTCCCAGGTACTATTGCACTGTTTTACCGGTTTCATCGATCTCCTGGCCCAGCTAACGCAGTAATGTAGCCACTTGTCCCTTATTCTTCATTTTTAGCTTCTTTTGGAACCTCGGTTTTCATTCGATGCTTTGATTGTTGCATAATAGTGCCAAGATGTTGGCGACCTAAATGCCGAAGCGGGCTTATACGACTTCCTACAAACTTCCACACAGAGTCCATTTTAGACGCTACGGGGTACCATTCTTTGTCGCAAACACTTCTAAACAAATTTACTTCTAAGGAAATCGCATACGAAATGTTATATAGATAAGAGACACTAAAGTTTGGTTGCAATAAATTTATTTAAAGTTTTACATGCGACTTTGCGATGAGAGAGCATTTGACTTCGTCAACGCAATAAATGCAATACAAGGTTCTAGATATAGTGAAATAGCTCCATACATTTTTCTCGCGGTAATATTTTTTCTGCTATTTATTCGCCTTAAATTCACTCAAATCAGTTGGTTTCGTTTTTATCTATTTTAGAGATATTTTCGATCGTATTTGAAAGCAAAACTGAAAATACAAAAACCCGCTGTATTCGCAAACAGCAACAAAGTGCTTTTTCTTAAGAAATAAGTTACCAATTTATCTGACATGATATTACTTATCCATAACGAATATTGATAATTATTAAATGCACGTTTGCCTCGATAATGTTTCAGCCATTAACATGTCATCAAGAAGCGATATTGCTCTCGCTTTGTTAATTTTTTGCCCCTCTACTGCCGTTCCATAAATGATTAACCATAACGATTAATTTTTAAAGTAGGTATTATCAATTTTGAACCATGCTTGAATGATATAATTGCAGAAAAACAACAATAATACAAATAATTCAAATATCAGGTACCAATTATTTTGTTACTATGCATTTTCCTGGCATTTCCGCGGCTTTCGACCATAAACTAAATTTCGCCCTTTGCCTCAAAAGTTTGTCGATCGCTGTGATAGATTCCTGTTTTATTTCCTCTGTTCATGCTTCTATGATATATTACTTATTATATTTAGGCAGAGTCTGTTATGCGGAACGGAAGCTGTATGAGACCATTTAATTGAGATTCTAATTTTAAATCTTGATTAAAAATCAAACAAAATTTTGAAGAATCTTTTAATTTGTTGTTGAATATAGTTTTTACACTTATATTCATATTCACATTTTATAAGTCTCTCTTCTGGTTACACAAAAACTTAAATAATACTTAGTACCTATTTTCTTAACCTAGCAAAAATTAAGGCAGCACGGGATTATGGAGGGTTCTTAGGCGGGATCGAAAAGAGGATAAGCGAAGGTTGAAAACAAACATAGAGTATATACATAGTTGAATTGAGGAATTGCACGAAAGAAGGGGTCATTACGGCCAACTGCTTACGTTACGAAGAACGCGGTTAGGAGCGTAAAAAGGGATAGAAGAAAGGTGGGCTCATTTGGCATTTGGTAACATATACTGTCGATATGTAAATTAATATTGGTGTGTTATTTATGATGTGCAAATCTACAATTCGATGCCATTTATATTGGACGTTTATTAATATTTTAAGTCATCCTAGAAGCTTTATATCTTGTAAAGGAAACCACCTCAGGATTTGAATCATTATTGTTTAGGTTGCATTTGCATCATCATTTACCATATTTTCTTAGTTCAATGTTTAGTTCATGTTTAGTTGCTCTTGATTGTTTTGAAGATGACGTAATTTTTCATGGCCGGTGTATCTGGAACATAAATGTTAAAAGCCAGAAGTATAAATCCATTCAGTGATTTTTTCTCGTGTAGTTGTTTTGTTCTTCGTTTTTGCTTCATTTGTCGCGTGATGATGGTGTATGTGGATAAATAAAACAATGGCGATGAAATATTTTTTACTTCTTATTTGCGAGTTATGCAGTGGCTTACCCAACAGGTCTACAATATCTTCCTTTTCTTATTTTTTATCATTATTGCCATAATATCATCGTTCTATATTCTTACTTTTCCTATTCATGTTCCAGATCTGTTTAGTTTTATATAGTCTTTCGGAATAGTAGTTGCAAAATCATACCACCCCATTTGGATTTGGAAACCCAAATTCGATCCAGTAAGGCCTCTCGTTGAATCTCTATTCCGGAGGCTATTTTCCATACAATTACCTGATAACACGATATACTTTACAGTTGAACATTATTTAAAGCGCTTTGTTTTATTTTGTGTAATCCGATTACTAACAACCAATGTTTAATAACACATCTACTGAAGCCGCATTATATACTGCACTCATTATTTTCCAGAATGCCCGAGCAAGAGGTGATGCTGACTATTTGGAAGTTCCCCATACCTGCCTCCGGATTGGGCGCGAGATAGGAAAAGGAGCGTTCGGACGCGTTTTCATGGCTAGCGCTATTAAATTGCCTGGTTTTAGTGGGCCAAAAATAGTTGCAATCAAACAGCTGAAAAGTAGGTGTATTCAAACTGCTGTTAATAGTGCATCAATACTAAGAACATGCTGCCAACAGTATGGATTTGATAATACAGTTAATACAGTTCAATCGGATCACTGTCATTTGATATTTTTCCAATATCCCAATTCCCATTGTAGAATGCTCATCCAGCGATGAGTTTGACGAATTTCTCGATGAAATCACCATGATGAAAAAGGTCGGAAAACATCCCAATATCGTTGCACTGCTCGGTTGCTGTACCATCAAAGAGCCGCTTACAATGATAATGGAATACGTTGGCTGCGGCGATCTGGTACAGTACATGCCCGTGTTATTAGCTCGTTAATCGCTTTGTAACATGCAGTCTTTACTTCACCTCTTCCCACTACCCTTCACAGCTGGAATATCTACGGAAAATACGAGCGAAACACTTAGCAAAAGTTCATCAGCTAGACATAGGAGCACAGTTGGAGAATGCCAACTCGGGGCTAAACACTGCTCCGGGGAACAATATATTTGGCCCGATGGTGAAATACTTAGATCTATTGCACACATCGTAAGTTAATAGGAGCGACAAATGGAAGGAGAAATTTACTACAATAAACCAATGTATCAACACGTTTTCTTTACAACAGCAGCTCCAACTCAGACGCATCCTACATTACGCAAACCGATACAACTACACGCCCTTCGGTGACGGAGAGTAAGTATGCGTATATTTTGGAACGCTATGCACTATTGCTATCTGAAACGATGTCATTTGATTAACATTCTTACCACATTTCCCACGCCTCACATTACACCTGCCTTATCCTTTAATGGGTTTGGTTATCTCCGGCTAATTGGTTTACCAAAAGGAAGGAAAGCCGAACCCAACGGATGCGGGCGACTCTATGTATGACAGGCATTTTGTTAGATAGGTTTATTTTATGGCACATAATTACTAAAAATTTAAATAACATTATTTCGGTAAATATTATTATTTGATTTACGATACTTTGCGTTGTTCTAGAAGCCAGACAGTTGTGGAAAGTAAAAAAAACTTACACATTGAAGTTTGCAGAAAAACAAAATTTGGCTATTTAATATATAGTGATATCAGCCTCGAAAATGGATGGGGTATTAAATGGAAAATAATAAAAATACCCATTAAACTGCTGTGCCACAGCTAGTAACATACTTCACACGGCGTACATAGATGGTTGTAGTAAAATTCAAACAAAAAAGCTCACTGCTTCACTTCGGCTTGAAACTCGAGCGATTGTAATCCTAGGTAAAATAAAACTAGATAAAAATACTCGAGCGACCACACTTTAGGAAGAGTAAATTTACGTGGAATTGCCTGAATAAAAATAGTTCATCTTTTTCTGGGTAAAAAAGAGGGTAGCACTTTGTTTTCCTGTCGTTCCAATCGACCGGCTTTTTATTAGAAGGCTTCATCCATTTAGCAAGATCTCATCTCTCAACAGCTTACCTTATAACTCCAGAAATGTCTTACACTAGAATGTTCACACCACTCCAAATGGCATGTCTCAGACAGAAAAAAAACGAACATACAATGCAAATGCTAACTCGGTTGCTAAACATTTTTCCGAGATCAAGTGAGTTAATGTCAACCAAATTTTTGTTTCACGAACTTTACAGCCACCTACACCGCGTTGAGCGGGACCATGGGCGATGAGGATAGCAATTCCACCATCGGTAGCTGCTCGCTCGAGTATGTACTTGACCATAAAGAGTTGCATAACTTTGCGAAACAAATTGCCTTCGGTATGGAGCATTTGGAGGGACTTCATATCACTCACCGGTAAGTAGGAGTAAAATATCAGGAACAAAAAAGCGAAACTAACAAGAAAAGTGATAATACAATACAAAATTCATCCTAAATTTATTTTTGTATATGAGTATTTCTCATACCTGTTAACCCATTATCATCCCTTCTTTTCTCACCCGCCCTATTTGCTCTCCATCCTGTCTACTTTGCAGTGATCTCGCGGCACGAAACATTCTGATCGACGAGCGGAAAACGCTAAAGATATCGGATTTCGGTTTATCCCGCACCGGGATTTATGTCAACACCAGAAACAAAAAGGTATTGTTGTTCTGTGGTACTTTGATCTGATTCATCGCAATCCAAAGTGCCAACCTCCGATCGGCAATTGTTAGTAGCTTCAATTTACTGTGAACCAATTCTCACTTTCGCATCTGTCAACGTTTGACGCACCTACACGGTGGTGATTGTGTTGAATACGAGTGATAATATCGTTCCCCTTTTTCACACCAGGTTCCATTACGCTGGCTGTCTATCGAGGCGATGCGTGATAATCTATACTCCAACAAGAGTGACGTTTGGGCGTTTGGAATTGTGCTCTGGGAAATAGGCACTCTAGGTAAGTATTCGTTAAGATATGTCCGGATATGTCTGGATAGCATGTACACTAAAACGGATATTTATTACAATTTGATGGCGGTAGTAGGTTTCGCTATCACTAGCTTCTGTTCATCTCAATTCGCTATATCTGTATAAAGAGTCATCATCACTGGAAACTGTTTCAATCAACAAAAATCAGTGATGCAACCACTATTATCAAACAAACACACAAATTATAAATTGAAGTTCGAGGAAAATCAAATGTCGACTGTTTCAATTACAATGAAATCAACCTTTTAGATTGAACGCCGAAGAGATAATTGATTTTTTTTATGTGCTATCCTTTCGTAATCCTGTCAACCATTTCGTAATACATACAGTGGCGGATTTAACGGTACGCGGACTGAGCGGCCACGGAGGCCCCATCAATTTAGGGGCCCGTGGATGGTAATTCCCGGTAATGTGTGGTAATGTGTGGTAATACACACATACAACAGTATGTACAGTAGTCTCATCGAGAACTTCTGTGCCCAATAGAGGCCTCATGAATGAAAACAGTCATACTTGGTGTTTGGTACTTGGTGTCTAAAAATGATATCGAGCTAGCCCTGGTTTTTTTTATTATTATATAGTTTCATTGACTTGAAAAAACGATCAAGTATAATTATTCGTTGTTAGGCAGTGTCTTAGATCGTCATCAGAAAGTTTGTGATCTAGGTGTTAAACTGTACTCTAGTTTAAATTTCCATTTACACGTTGACAACACTGTTAACAAGGCATAGAAGATGCTAGGTTTTATCTTTCGACAATTCCGATGATGTAGTTATGTCTTAAGTGTTATGTCGTTGTTTACTTGTCTTGTGTGCTGGTGGGTGATTTACTGGTTTGCGATGTACCCGAATTGCACTACGATGCTCAACACAATAGAGGCAATACAACGGAAGTTTACAAGACTTGGTTTATAATGCGACCAATTAAGAGGACTTACAGCCATGCTAAGTTATTGCTCGCGTTGCCTTCTACTTGGCCTATAGACACTTTAACGCCGTTTTAAGGTAAACCAATGTGTATTTGTTGCTAAAATATTCGTATAAAAACGAATTAGACGTTGTTTCTTCGAGAAGAGCAACATCTACGTGCCTTCGAGACCTCTTCACTCTCATAACTTGCTTGTTGGTGAGAGCAGACATACCTTATATGGATACAATAAGCCGTGACTAGCTATAACAAGGCAATCCAATACTTGGTCTCATCACTTTGATTTTAATTGAACGACCAACACATTTAAAGAGCATATTATATTAATTTCAAATTTTGGCGACACCGGATTAAGGTAAATGTTAAGGAAATAAGTTAGGGATTAGGTGTTGAATACCTAAATAAATAAATTAAATTATTAATAAATAATTTAAATTATTAAACTTTATGGGTAATCAAAGGATCATAACCCCCCCCCCTCCCCCCTCGCCAGCAAACCATTACGGTGAGTTTGAAACAAAGCCAAATGCAACATCCCGCCCCTCGCTTGACACCAACAGGGGGCCTCAACTTCATTTACCGCTTAGGGCCCTCGATACCCTAAATCTGCCACTGCTCGCATACCAGCTCCTTTATACAGATTAACGAGAAAACTACTCAAAATTTTGAAAAAATAAAAGAGGGGCAATTTTAGTGAATAAAAGTAAAAGAAAGTAGAGGAATATCTTCTTCTTCTATGGCTCAACAACCGTTGTCGGTCAAGGCCTGCCTGTACCACTTGTGGGGCTTGGCTTTCAGTGACTAATTGATTTCCCCCCATAGCAGGATAGTCAATCCTACGTATGGCGGCACGGTCTATTTGGAGATTGAACCCATGACGGGCATGTTGTTAAGTCGTACGAGTTGACGACTGTACTACGAGACCGGCTAATCAATACTGGATATTCCATGTAAAAAACTATAATGTCCGTCTCACAATGTTTTGCACCACCTCTGATAGTTTTGTGAATCATTATCGTGTTTTGTTTGTTGGCAATGTACCAATTAAAAATCATAATAATGATCAAATTAAATTCAGGGTTTTCCAACAAATTTCCCCAATGAATTGTGGGAACGATAAAAACAATGGAAAGCATAAAAAACAGAAAGATGATGATGTGTAACGTAACAACTGAACATAGCAGTATATCAGTATTTACAATTTACATGGGCAGTATAGCAGTATTTACAATTTACATGGGTAGCTGAAATAGGTTTTAAATTTCAGGAAACGGAAGCTAGATCCGTTTTACAAAACTGAATCAACCTCCCCGGGGCTATAAAGATCGGGAGCAGCTAAAGATTCGAGTGACGGGAAATGGACCACAATTTCACGCTTTACCCGGCGCTCTAGCAGCAATCGAACACGACATCGAACATCAAAAATGTATGGGATTTGACATGTTTGTCTTGTTTGTTTGTTTGTGTCTGACAGTGCACCTCCATATGATTATATGGGTTTGTTCGTGTCGGTTGTCGTGTTCGATTGCTGCTAGAGCGCCGCCTTAGTTGAGTGTATTTTAGTTTTATCCTACATTTGATATTATTCGTGGATTTTATTATTATGATTATGGTTTATGCAGTATATAAAACATCAACCAAGCTCACATTAGACAGTAAAGGTAAAATAAAAAAAGCACGATGTTTCTATTCGGTTTCGAGCCCTACGGACTTCGGACGTGAATCGACGGTCCAGTTATCGCCTCTAGGGATAGGCGTGGCGCTCAATGTGTTAAGTAAATAATGTTGAAACAACACAAAAATAGCTTTAAGAAAATCGCCAGGATAATACACCAACTGCTAAATGAATGAATAAAAAAGATCGATTTTTGCTTCTTCATTACAGTGTAGCAATGCGAGATGTGTTCATTCAATCCTTCGATTTCACGTGATCCTGAAACTAGAGAACATGTAAACAAATATGCAAACAAATTAAAATATGTACATTCCTTCTATTTTTTACTCTTCTTTTAACAAAACAATTGCACGGTCTAGTTACGCGTAGAAGACTACTTGGCTCTCAATTATTAGATTTACCTAAAACAGGATAACAAAACTTGCGTATTCATGCGGGAATCGAATCCTGTTCGGCATTGTAGCCGCGGCGCAACTATCCACTAATTATCATATTGCATCATATTTGCAATAATTATAATATCATCATTGTGCTTTGTAGTTTATGTTTTTTGTTTTCATTTAATATGATGTTGTATATTAAAACATTATGCTTGTGGTAATGAAATACTTTAAGCTTCTTAAAAGAATAAGAAGAAAACCACTACTTTATAATAGGCTTTGAATAAGGGTCTGCATTTATGTACGGAAATGACATTTATACTTTAAATATTTCTAACGAAAACTTGCAAAGTTTTTCATTTCTTTTTATTCTCCGAATCACAGTCCTTACGTTCAAAACAATTCACATTCTATTCATTTATTTCAATCATACCCAACAAATTATATACAGCTGCGACGTGTTTTGTTACTCAAACAAAAGTATTATTTTCTTACAGGGTTTCCCACGATTTATTGGTTGGTTCCCATATTTTGTTGGTGCGTTGCCAGATTTTTTTGGTTCAATTGTATTGATATCCAATTGGACAATACCAATAAATTGGGGAGCGGACCAAAAATCAATGGGATACGATGAATAAATAATTCATCAATCATTCAAACAATCTATGCGATACGAGCTCAAAATATTATTGGAACTGACAAATAAATTGTGAGAAACCCTGTATTTTATGCAACAACCGCCGTCGTTGAGCAGAATTTCGGTGATTTGATTGTTTAACCATAGCAGCATAGTTAGTTAGTCCTGCATATAGTGTGCTCAGTCGATACCGGGCTTGAGCCTCTATATCTTGTTATCCGTTAGTGCATCTTGAGGCTGAGGCCTGTCCACGCCACGAACGGCTGTGTATAAATCTTGTTGTGAAACCATCGAAATAGTTTATTAATTACATCATATTTACATTAATTTCAACGAATGTAATGTAAAATGGAAGATTTATTCTTCTTCTTATTTAACAACAACCTTACCATTTAACAGATAAATCATTAACTTTTTTTTTAAATAAATGTCAAGTTTTGCAACATATTTTTCAATGTTCAAATTTACATCTCGTCTTATACTAATAAAATTGTTAGGTTAAAAGATACTATTAAACACAAGAGCAGTGATTGACTAAAAAGTAAGCTTTTGAGGATTCTTCCTGAGCTATCTGTAATAGGCTTACTGAACGTAAACAAAAATTAATCTCGTTATTCTTTACCAACCATCCAATTTTTTTGTGAACCCCCTGATGGTGAATGGCCTTGATGTTCCATTCCATAAAAAAATATATTTCAATTGAAGTCTTTAAAGATGCGTGGTGTTTTTACAGTGAATCAATTACCATTCGTAATTATCGTAATTAAACTTTGAGTTAAAAGCAAATATCAAATACCCTCATTTCAAACCAGCACACTACTAATCAACAATATGCGATAAATAAATACCATGTCTCTCCTTCCACATTCACCTTTTTGAATGTTTTTTTTACCATTTTATGGTCATCATCAAGGTTTGGAAAATTTCCACCCGCTCTTTGTTGCTGAATCCATACGATTTGCCATCATTTTATTGCAGGAAGATTTGGTTTAAACAATAGCACATGATTTCAATTCATGTTGATGGGATTTATGTCATACAAATGTATTGTGTATAGTGAAATGACATAATTATAGTGTATCATGTATTATGTTTTCTGGAGAAATTGCATTGTATTGCAATTGAAAACTTACTGCCCTTGTATAACGACTCCGTTAATCATCTGTTATTGGTGATTTTTATCGTTATATTCCGTTGCCCTCGTACAATAATTCAGTTAGAAACATAAACATAAACATAAGTAGAAACAATAAAGTTCAGTTTGTCTGTTGCATTGATTATTTTGAAACAAATTAACAATATCTAGAGTAATTTGCCAATTGTTGCGCTCCAACCAATTATTGCACACTTAGTATAAATTGTTGTTTTTTTCTAAATATTTATAAAACATTGATGGAAACTGACATTCTTCCTATTGACCATTTTTGCCATATATTCCATTTTTTTAATTTTTTAAAAGAGTCCTATTTGATTTTTATGTGTAAATTAAAATATTTCGACTGATTTCCATTAAAACGATTGGATTTCTTAGCTAAATCGCTAAGAATTGTGCCTCATCGAATAAGGTTTATTTCGTCCTGTGAACCATTTTACTGTATATTTTGATTGAAATAAATAAAAATACAGTTACTTCTCACGATTCGGTGGCAATTTTTTGACTTATTATAAATAAATTATTTCAATCCTCTGCTTAATAATTGGAACAACGAGATTGCCTTTTTCATCGTGCCATCATTTTGACAGTGGTTTGGTCACCATTGGCGTGCTGCAGCAGGTGCAAGTTTTCTACCTATTTTACAAAGGACACACGTGTCCACCTGACACACACAGCGTTGCATTTTATTCTAAACATTCGAATGAAAAACATCCAGTTCAGGGCTCTTTTTCGTCGGTTTCAGTATATTGGAAAGTGTGCAATAATTGGATTTTTTAGATTGGATTGGATAAACAATACGGCAAGGGAGTTCCTCCTGTATAATACTAAAAAAACAATTGCATTTTTGAATAGGTTTAAAAATCAGTTCTTTTCAGCATTATTCATATTTTTTTCCACCTAAAAATTAAATTCACATACTATTTTTGAAACAATTTTCATGCCCGTTGCCAATCAATTCCAACCACCACAAGTTTTTTTGTTATTATTTTGAAAATCCCGCAGGTCCGCATATTCAACAATTTCAACAAGTTATCCTTTTTAGTAAAAAGTTTTCCAACCCTTGTTCTAGAAGTTCTTGTTCTGTTGAACATCTAGATTTACGGAAGTTTCATCTAGGCACAGAAAATAATGCTGAGAACTTCAGTTCTATACAACAAAAAACAAACAAACCTTTTTTCTTGCTCAGTCCGTACAAGATCTAAACCCAGATTTAAACGTTTTACTTGACAACAGAATCGGCATAAATAATCTGTAAAGAAGAAAAAGCTTATACTAAAAGAAATTACTGGTCGACTGGTTCTCAAACAATTGTATTTATAATATTCACCATGGAATTGTTGAGCATTTTCGAGCATTTTCCATTCTCCATTCTTGGGTTATCAAAAAATATCCTCCGATTTAGGGAAAAACTCAACCAACTACATTCAGCATTCATTCTGCCAGTTACCAGCAGTATGGTTTTCTTCTACAAAGTTAGCATTGATAATACAAATTTGTAGAAACCATTTAAAACTGCCGAAAATGACGCAAGTGCTTAGCCTCAATACTTGGTAAGACAATATTTCTTTAGCGAAGTATAAACGCACGATTTACATAAGTAATGTGGCGATTTGTGTTTGTGCTTCTTTATTTCGTTCACTGTTACATTCCCCGAAGTAGACATGCTTCAACTAAAGATTCCATCAATTTTCCTAATCCGTTTCTAAGACGGCCCATAAATTGGGCAATCTAAAATTCGGCATATAGCGTCATTTTTTTTCTCAGTTTTTTTCTCCACGATTTTGCAGATTTCGATCACTTCCCTGCTACTCGGTGTGTTTGTTTTCCGGGTGCAAGCCCTGGATTTGACTCTCTGAGAGAGTGGTCAGGAGGGCATGAAAACGAATACTAATCGGTATTGAAAGACAAAGGTCAACATTTTTTACGCGGCGGCCGCGGACAAACCGTAAACATTTGCGCGAAAATTAAATTACACTTATAAACTTTCCGAAACTTCATGTGGTTATGCAACTTATCCAAGACCGCTTAATTTAATGATTTTATGGCAACTTTTATCGGTTGGTTTTATACAGTTGGTTGGCAATGCACGTTCTAACAACATTTGCCCTTCCATCTTTGAACAGTACTTGATAGAATATACAAGTAGGAGCCAACGCAATTAAGCTGGATGAAATGAAATCTAAAATAAAATTTATTTTAGATTAGATTTGAAATAATTTTCAACTAATTTATGAACATACATTCTCAAACCTTACAGGAATTGTGATTTTTTTACCACTTACCACTCCGCAAGAATAATAGACAATTAGGCTGCACCAGTACAAATTGGCCACATGAATGAACAAAACTGTATATATTTTACTCTACTTGCAGGTGGCTATCCGTATCCTTCCGTAAGCAATCATGAGCTGTTTGCCTACCTGCAGGAAGGGAAGCGATTGGAACGACCGGAAAACTGCACAGTTGATGTGTACGACTTGATGTTGCAGTGCTGGCGTGAAGATCCAAACGAGCGGCCATCGTTTCAGCAGATATCAAAGCACCTTCAGCCCCACAAGAAGATTTACATTGATTTCAACGAAATTGAACCGACCTATGTATTTCCACCGACCAGTGATCAAATACGATTGGCCATAGCGAACAATAAGTGAGACCATTGTGTCCACCACAAACCACAACAAAGGCGTAAAGAAACGAATGAGGCCAATTGGTTCAAAGTCTCTATAAAAAAAATAATAAAAATAAACAAAAACAAACAAAAAACAAACAAGAAAGACGTATGCACGTGTGTATGCATGCAATGTGTGTGTTACGTCCTACAAATCCCAATACACAATCTTTCATGTTCCAATCACAAAGCAAACGTCTTCATTTGTATCTAATTGCATTCTACCCACCGTTGGAAATGGAATTGTATTGGTGTATATTCCCGAGCTGACATGTGCTGTTGATGAACGTTAATTAAACCATGTGGGTTTTGAAGGTATAATTGGCCAATTTTGCCGTCATTCCCCAGTGACACTTACTTTCGGTCAAACGTCCATGGAATAAAAAAGGAAGAAATAAAAAACACAAAAGCAACACACTTTATCAAGGTACGGAACATTTATCTGTTTGATGTTTTTTTCAGGACCAACTAATGATCGAAACTAATAAAAAAACACAAAAAAAACATGACTGTGATAATGATAACATAATTATACATAATATTCGGTACAAAAACGTACGGTAATAATACAAAAAAAATATGCTTCTTTTTCTTTTGTTTTTGCCATAACATTCGTTGTTGGTGTATGGCTGCTTAAGCCACTTATGGCCTTGACAATTGTTAGTATGATGGGATCGGTCTATAAGGGGCTTCAGCCCATAACGAACATCCTGTTGGATCGTGAGAAATGCAAAACCTACTTTAAATTTTATGAAACGTTTAATGAAATGGTGACACGTTGGTTAATTTTGATAGAATAAATTTGTAATTTAGTATAAATTAGTGTACGGCCTGTTGTAGTAATTTACAGTAATTTAGTAATAATTTAGAGTAACTAATTCAATCCCTTGCGTTTTTCCCATTAAGTACATGACGGCCTACGACAGGTATAGCCATACTTGCTAAAGTCTAATATGGGTATAAAACAATGCTTATCGTCTGCTTTTATAAAATTTTTAGAAAAATTGTTGCTAATGTAGTTCAAACGGAACTCAATTTTACTGTGCATCAGGGAAATATGTTTCATATAGAACGAACAATGGAGTACTTAAACAGTTTACATACTTATAAAACCAGGAAATGTAACCAGCGTAACAGAAAATGAGCTTTTCAATTTGTGTATTGTGCACCTTTGGTATGATTGTTATGCAAAACA
Source organism: Anopheles melas (assembly GCA_000473525.2). Lineage (NCBI taxonomy): Eukaryota > Metazoa > Arthropoda > Insecta > Diptera > Culicidae > Anopheles > Anopheles melas. The sequence goes on from KI921538.1 coordinate 26,804, forward strand.
AAACACATGATCGAGGAGCTTAAGCAAACTATGGAACAAAACTGACAAAAATAGCTCTGTGTTGACAATTTGTGCACAAAACAAACGAACAAAGTAGCAAGATAAGATTTCAGTTATATGTTGTTTCCAGTCAAACTGAGACGAAACGGAATAGAAATAAATATTTCAAAATTGTTGTGAGTTTCATGTTAATTAAAATAAGTTTTACCGTGTAAAAGTAAAATAAATCAGTACTTTTTAAAAAAGTAAAATCAACCAAGTAGTGCGTCCGAAAAAAAATCTCTGAACAAAGATTTATTTATTGATTATGTGTATTTATTTTTGAGTATGATGGCTACTTACTTACTTACTTACTTATCCGGCGCTACAGCCGCTTTGCGGTCTTGGCCTGCCTCAGGAGTGTCCGAAACCGCTCACGGTCTCGCGCCTTCGTCATCCAGTCCGTTATCCCGGCCTTAATGGCGGACGCCTCCACGCCATCTTGGAGTATGATGGCTATTAATAATAATTCATTGCTCATAATTCAATTTCAACACTAAATTTAATTGCCAAACTTTACAGAAATAGTTAAAACAAAAATATTGATCAATTTTACAGGGTTCAATAAGCGGAAATGAATTGTGAACAATGTATTTACATTTCAGTCTACCTAACCAGACAAACCAACTAGACATTTCACCATCAATAGCGTCGTGCCGTAAAGCATGCAGCCGAAATCGATTCGAAATCGCCAATAGATTAAATTGGATATGTTATAACAGAGCGCCTTAAAGAAAAATGCGCAACATCAGGTTCACCCCCCTCTAAGGGCACACTTTTGAATTTTTCACTTGTTATATATATATTTTTTTTCCTCCTCCTTTCTTTCTTATTTTTGTATTTCTTGTATCTTGCTCCTACTCTAATAGTGTTAAGTAGATAAGTTAGATTAAGCTAAGTTAGCGTAACAAAAGGCCCTAAGCCTAGCACCGTTCTTTCTAAAATCAAAACAAACTGCCTCTTGACAAAATCCTCCACAGCGGTGAAAAACGAGAGTTACGCTAAATCTCGTAAAACAAATGTACACATGAACTTAAAAAGAATAATATCAATAAACATATACTCTGATCTGATTCTGATTCGAAATCGAACATTCGATGACATTCATCCATTAAAAAAAAACAATCTGTTTCACGGCAAAAAATTGATATGTTTCAGCAGTGTTGATTTTGGCTATTTGTTCACCTTTCTCGGTGTGAAATTGTCTAGATATGTCTGATGGAGATATACAATTTTCTACGACTAATTCAATTTGTTCATCACTGTTGTGATTCATTGTGTGAATTAAAAACAATTAAAACCAGTGCGGATCTAATACACTTTTTATAAAGGATGTCGTTTGTGTTCTTCCTTCAATATAATTTGCGAACCTGTGTGCTTGATCTTCTTGAATATCGAATTTATTTAAAGTTTGCAGTAATAAGGGTCTTGATTGTTGATTGATTGATAGTGACTCAAAAAACTATACTCCTATTTAAAAAAGATAATCACTTCATAGTTCCATTATCGCTATATACACGTCTATTTTGGTCAACTATAGTCTATAGTTTCTTAAAGTACGAGCAGGTACGTTGAAATTAACTCTAGCTAAAAGGTCCCGGGGGAACCGATCTCTCCTAGGATGATTTTTCTCATAAAAGTGATTTGCGTCGTTTC
>AXCO02008828.1:0-12998 GCA_000473525.2 Anopheles melas
GTGTGTGTGTGTGTGTGTGTGCGCACGTGTGCGTGTGGTTGTGTGTTCGGCTGTATGGTGCTGCCCGTGTGTTATGTTGTTTGGGCCGTGCGCGATTATGTACGCCCGTGGTGTGCAGCAGGCGCTGGCGGTAAAACGATGTGAAACTATGCTGGAATATGCCGAGTGAGAAGAGCGCGTGCACCACACCGAGCTACTCTTCGTTGTGTATGTGTGCGTGTGTGTGCGTGTCGGTGTGTTTGCCCTTCTGCGGCGTGCACCGTATCGGAGAAAACCAATCATCCGTCCAGTTTAAAAACACACAGACCGTTTGGGGGGAAGAAAAGAAAAACAAACGTCATGTGAGAATCGTGCAGTAGCGGGTTGCCGCCGACGCCGACGCCACGTACAAATCTGCTGGCTACCGTTTCACCGGAAGAGACACGCCAAAGAACGAAAAGCCCGAACTTCCTGGTGCCGAAGTAGGCAACGCTTTTTTTGTTTTAGCTTCGAGTAGAGGGAGACTGGAGAAACAAGTCTTGCTCTTTTCTGTCCGTTGAAACCACTAACGTTCTGCTCTTTGTTCCTGGCGCCCTTTCTGGGTCGTTTGTATTTATCCTTATCGTTAAAACTGAACCACGCCAGTGCCTCGTTTTGTTCCGCAGAGGTCTTGCGGGCGGTGTAAGACAAAAAAAATCGTTCAAATACGCAGCCCTCAAAAATAAAAAGCATATCTCGGACATCAAACAACAGCCCACGGGGCTAAATGTACCCCCACCTGCTCGGCCAATACGTGGCGACAAACGACAACCCGAAACCGTGAAAGTTCATAATTTAATTTTAGCACATTTTTTCTTCTCTCGCTCTCTTCCTCTCTCTTGTTTTTCTTCGGCAAACGGATACGCAAATATATAATTTCGGTGGCACTGCTTTTGAAAAACCCACGCGCGATCCTGCAGGACACAGCAGATACAAGTATTGGTCTTCCCGGACCGGATCGTAAACCTGGCCTTGCTGCAGAGTCGAAGGGCATGTTTACCACTTTCATCGGTTTAATTGGTAAGTTTAATTGTTGGTTGAAAATGCCCGAGAAGAAGCAGGTTGTTTCACTTACTTTTTTTCTAATACATTCCGTCCTAATCGAAACATCCTGTAGGGGATAGCTTAACATTTCACCTCCTCGTCGTACGTCTTTTTCTCTGCTGAGCTCTCCGGCTAACCTTTCCCTCGTTCCGTCTAACCGTCCATATTGAATCGCTCATTCAAAACGGCATGCCCGCGGTATTGGGCGCCAAAAGCAGGTTTTACTGCCCAAACCCCCCTCTGGCTGTTACTCTTCGCACAACCACAACTGCTGCACACACACTGCAAGTAGAAGAGAGGTACATAATTATGCTTTCCGCAATTATGTTACTTCGCAAAGCCGTGGACGCGCGCGCCTCTTATGTATCACATCTTTTATGCACTCACACTCACTCACTCACAACCGTTCTGGTCGGTTTTGAAATGGATAGAAAAAAATATTGAAACCTTCTACAGAAAATGCTTCATTGGATTTGCTTTGTTTTGTAAAAAATCATCAACCGCCGTAGTAATGTCTTTCTGTTTGTGTAGTTTTGTCATCTGTCGTTACTCTGTGTTTTATACAGTTTTTCTCACTTTACACGTACACCATTTTTTATCATTTTTTCGATCCGCTATGCTATTTCACGAAAATCATTACACACGCACGGCCACTCATCAAACACCACCTTCATCATCGTCAGCATCGCCGTCCCGAAGCACTCTCCGGTTCCCAAATGCACGCCACATGCCCATCCCCCACGTCGACAACTAACGGAAACCAAACCTCCCCCCAGTAACACCCGAAAACAAGACACATTTCTGCGGACGCTAACGGAAGCTTCCAAAATTCTTATCATTCATGAATTTTATAGATATTCAATCATGGTGGGAGGTGCCCTGCATTGCGCACTTTTGTTCGCTGTTTAGTACCACCTTCCAGCTGCCTAGGTTTGACATTGAGGTAAGTGTGTATGTGTTTTTTTTTCGTATGCTTTAGGGAGAGTTATTCATTAAAACATTTATTTTGCGCCTGCAGGATCTCGAAGAGGCCCTTCTAACAGATGCCGATGCCGAGGGTGAAGTAGATCTGAAAGTGTACACCGCGCGCCTGCTGCCGGAGTTGATCGTCGCACTGTTGAAGGGCTGTGATGCGCTTGCACAGATCGGTTCACACATCAGCCCGAGCAACTATCAGATGTTCCTGAGGCGTCTGTTTCGTCAAAAATGTCAGGTAGGTTAAAGAGGGTCAGCTCCAGCTAGACAAAACAAATGGAAACTCCATTCAAATATATTCTCACCATGATCGTTACAGGAATATAACGTTGATAATCCGTTTAACACCGATATTGATTTCGAAAAGCTACCGCTTCGTACGAAGATCACAATTTTGAAGTACCTTTGCGACTTCCGGCTCGATTCCGAACACGTCAGCTCCACCTTTGCCGATTACGACGCGGACAGCCTGCGCCTGGAACCGATAGGGTAGGTTGCTCAATATGCCTGTATGCCGCTTCCTTGCTAATATGTACTTCTTATCGATCTCCGGACCAATCAGGTACGATCGCAACGGATCTTCTTATTGGCACTTTTTCGGTACGCGCTTGTATCGGGAAGATTACGTGAGTGGTGGCGGTAAATCGAAAGCGGCCAAATCGCCCGTCTGGCAGGTAATCTGCTTCACCGAGGAAGATTGGCGCAATCTAGCGAACAAGCTCGAAAACTCCACCAACGCGAAGGAGCGCACCCTGCACGAGCTGCTGGTGGAAAACTTTTTGCCTTACATTCCGAAACTTTTTCGCGACAAGGAAAGAGAACGTCGCAATAGGTAAAGACGGCCGAAAGGTATGAGTTTAAATGAAACAATCTTACACGGAGGGTTTTTTTTCTTTATTTTGTAGACTTTTCGAGCGGCCTAGATCAACACGCATAAAACAGCTGCAGGAAGTAAAAAACCTCCGCCAGCAGGAACAGCTGCAAAAGGAGCAACAACAGCTGCTACTGGAAGAGGAAGAGATTAATCGGGAAAGCCGCAGCAATCTTACCGAAGTGCAGCAAAAGACACGTGTACCATCGGCACCACCGAAACGGGCGGAACTGCTGTCGGAAGCGCGTGCGAAACGAGCTGAGCGACGGTTAGAAGCGAAACATTCACTCGCGAACAACAACTCTCACTAGCAAGGACAGAAAACCAACCACCCTCCCTTGAACTAGACGGCAAACCATCTCCAGTTGGTCACCCCCTCTCTTGAAACACACACTACACAGCAAAACTCTTTACTGCCGACGAACCAAAATTTTCTGATAGCTAAGGCCAAAGTGTTTCAGGTCGCCCCTATTGCGTGGACGTGGCACTGTCACAGATAAATCTACCAACTCTCCTCTCTCTAGCATGCGCACACGCACATCTACAGGGTACCGCAGGGTTTTTGTACGCATAAAGTCCAACCACGGGGGCAAGTGTGTAGTGTGCGATGCTGGCGGACGATAGACGACGACGACGACGACGAAAACTACCTAAAGTTGGCGACGTTGGCGGGAAGACCGTTTTCGCACGCACAGTGCAAAGCAAACACAGAATCGGCACTACATGCGACGTCTGATCCGACCCTACTATCCTGGACGACCATACCCCCCTCGACCAACAACAAACAACGTCGTTCGACAGCACGAGAAAAAAGAAAACCGAACCGTTCCGTGACAGACGTGAGAAGCGTGAAACCATGTTTGTGATTGAAGAATAGATGTGTCGATGCTTTAGTTTTGTTCTGCTTCCTCTAGCGCGGGCTTCCTTTGCTTGCTAATATGTATGTATGCATGTTTTTTTTCTCCCGTTTTCTTTTCCCTTTTTTCTTGTTTTAACCGTCCAAAAGTTTCATTATTTCCAACTTATATTAACACAGACAAAATACTTCCCAATGTGTCATCTCATTGTAAGATGTCTTCCCATGTCCCATCATGATTGTCTATTGTGCTAACCCATCTTCCAATAATGAGCATTGTAACATTGATCTCTTCCACACTCGTTCAAAACGATCCGATTAATACTTCAGTCCTTCCGAACCCGCTACTCACTGTGCAATTGCCAAAATAACTTCCAGACGTGCACTGTTAATAGGGAAAGCTAATGAAACTTTTAACACTCACATACACACACTCTGTTGGTTTGCTTTGGAACTGTGCCATTAATATTGTTTTTTGTTCTTCCTTTTTCCCTTTTCTATCGCTCTCTCAATTCACAGATCTCGATCGAATTCCGTCACAAGTATAGTTTCGTCAACCGCAAGCTCCCCAGACGAGGCATCCCTTCTCACGCGTGATTTTATTTTTCAGCCACGAAAAGAAAACGCGTTCCGTAGTAGAGCAAATAGTCCGTACCTTTATGACAGCGCCACTAATTTGAGCGGTTCCACTTCTCCGTCAGTAGGTCCTCAGCTCGGGAGGACCAGACTGTACAGCGCCGCAGCGCGTCGTAGCGCAACGGGAAGCGTATCGCTAACGTCGCTAGCTCGCTCCAGCTCGGTCGAATCGTACGCCCGGAGCGAAAGAAGTTACGCCAGCAGCAGCCGAAGTAGATCGGTTGAAAGCGACGGTGGTCACCACCCGACGGCGGACGCTGCGATCTACAACGATTCGTACTACATTGTAAGCCGGCGCGAGGACAGCGAAAGTGTGCACAGCTTCAGCGACACCGAGGCCGAAAATAACATCAACAGTGGCAATACCGACACGAACAGCAAACAACACCACCACCAGCTGGTGGAACAGTCGGAACCGGCTGTCATCAAGCCACTGTGTCAGCAGCGGCAGCAAACGAAAGCGGAACAAAAAGCGGAACGGCTTCCCGTTCGGCCGGTAAGCGCGGAGGTAGAGAAATTGTTGCGCTTCAATCAAATCATGGCTCCGACAGCGACGAAACTGCCTGGCCGTCAAACGAACAACTCTCTGTCGTCCGTCACCGGGCCCGTGATATTGCCATTCAGCGAAGGACCGGCTGCTAAGGGCGCCACACCCAATGGCGGTAACAGCGGCGGCAAAGGAAGTGACGCTGCCGCGTCGGCCACAAATCAGGGCCGTAAAAAGAAGGGCAAGTCAACGAATGTGTAAGTATACTACCATTGAAAGAGCCTGTCCGTCCGTGGTGGAGGTGCTCTAGCTGTATGGAGCAGTATGGTTTAGTTTTTGCACGATAGAAATTAATCTCGTTAGTTGTTAACTTAGTTAATCGCTAGGATTTGTGTTTTAATTATTTCAAAACAATTAATCTATCTTACTGGCCATGTCCAACTGGTCCTTTTGCGTTCTTCTTTTTCAAGAGGGTTTGAAGTATTGGACTTACTGTAATTGTATAATTGGTCTACTGTAAACCTTTTGTTATTTGCAAAAAAATGTGCATTTTAGCAATGAATATAATCATGAGAAAATGCATACAGACGTAATGTAACAGTTGTTTGATTGTTTTCCTTTTCTCTTTCCTCCCCTAACCATGCCATTACACACACTACTTTACCTGTAATATCATCAACATATCCTGCACTTGTACATAATCTTACTCCACACGCAACCCAATGCGCACCCGTGGCCCGCTCTGTCGATAACTTACCGTACGTGTGTGTGCATTAACTATATTCCCGGCATCCTCTCGGATTTCCTACTACCGAATCATGTATGTGACCATGCTATTATCACACACACTCACACACCCACACACACATCCTTCTTGCACGATTCTGGCCGGTTCATGTGGGATCATCATCGGTATGAATGTTGGAAAAAAAACCGCCACTTACTTACCGTGGCAATCCTGTAAATATATCCCCTTTAACCTGTAACACGGCTGCATCCGGCACTGGTGTCTCGCACGCGCGTGTGGATGTATGGTTTTGGTCGGTAAATGTTGTAAACGCACGGAACAGTAATGCCACCGCTGCTGCTGCTGCTAGCTACACCAACAGTAGTTTCACCAAAGCGAACTGTTCCGCCTCCTCAATTTTCGTATCGTCGTCTCTTAGCTTTACTGAAACCGACGAGGTCCTGCAGATCGGTATGCACAAGGTGCTGGAAAGCATCAAGAACCACGACGATGCCTGGCCATTTATGGATCCGGTCGATGAGGACATTGCGCCGAAGTACTACTCGATCATACGAAGGTAAAAACGATGGTTATTTGCTGAAAACTCTAAAATACAATTATTAAATCGTCCTAATCTCTCCCTCTCTCTTTATATATTCTTCTGTTTGTAGGCCTATGGATCTGCAAAAGATGGAGGAAAAGTTAGACAACGGGGAGTACATGATGTTCAGTGACTTTCAAAACGATTTTAAGTTGATCGTCAACAACTGCCGGCTATATAATGGTCAAGCAAATGGTAAGTACTTTTTAAATACGATTTTTTTCAAATGATTTTCAATGTGGAAAGTCAATGTTAATTACAGAGCTGCAAAATGTCACTGTCAATGTCATAAAAAATCTGACTGAAACAAAATCCATGTCAGCGTCACATACTCAATTGTAATAATCAGAAGTAATATTCAAAACGATTGGTGTCACCAATACATGCTTCATGACATTTTTGCCACCATTGCTTAGTCAGTCACTATGACTTCTTTACTGTGATCAGCATTGCAAAATGTCACTGACATAGTCATGACAAATTCCTGCCGAAACAATATCATGTCAGCCGCGCGTGTGATGATCAGAGATGAGATTCAAGCAGTTGATGCGCACATCACAAGCTTGGTGACATTTTGTGCGACCAACTTTTCGTCAGTCAGTTGATCGCGACATTTAGTGGCGGTGATCATCAGCATGGTCATGGGACGGCAGTATGCGGTTCTTGTGAGTGCTTCCAAGAAACATAATGAGCCTATATTCTCGCACTGTTAGACCCGACAGACGATCAAAGCAGACAGAGCGAGAAAGCATGCTCATTTTGTTGCTTGGGACCACACGTCAAGTATATTCCAAGAATGTCGTGATTATCACCGGCTAAAAATATCATGACCAAGTGAGTGTCCAAGAGTTGGGTTCTCAGCAAAATATCACCAAGCACGTGATTGATCCACCAACAGTTAGAGTCTCATCTCTGATCAGTTGGACGCTGAACAAAATGTCACCAAGTATGTGACTGATCCACCAACTGTTGGAGTCTCATCTCTGATCATCATCTCTCATCTCTAACCAGTTGGGTGCTCAAAAAAATGACACCAAGCATGTGATTGATCCACCAAATGTTTGAGTCTCATCTCTGATCATATCAGTTGTGCACGTGAGCTGATTTGAGCTTTGTTTCAGTCATGAGTGTTGGTGACTGAAACAGTGGTATTTTGCAGCACTGTTCACAGCCAGAAAAAATCATGAATATGCTTGCGCCGGCATTAAGCTAAGCTTGTCAGTCAGAGTATCGCGTGGGACATTATTGAGCATGTATTGTCGTGTTCAGCATGTCATTACGCACTTTCATTGAGTATCAGCGATGAGCATCAAGCTACCTCTGATATGTTAATTGTTTTCACTGGTGAAAATCTCGTTATGCTCATGACATTTTGGAGCACTGTTTAATTAGACTATATAATGTATGAGTATGTGAAGATGGCCCCCAGCATCATTCTATCTAATTGTATACCTGTCCTTTACCCATTTCAACAGAATACACGGAAATGGTCAACAACCTTCAGATTGCGTTTGAACGTGCCAGGAAGAAATACTTTGACGAGAACTCATCGGACGAGGAACTGATGAGCCACGAGTATCCGGATGTGAGTCGCGCGAATGCTGCGTTCAAGGAAAAACCGTCCTCAAAGGACAGCAACAAATCAACCTCCTCCGATGCGTTGAACGGCCGTGGACAGCCGCACAGCAAAGGCACGTCGAAGGACGCCGGCAAGGGAGAGGCCGGCAGCAAGGACAGGTCGAAGAAAGGCGGCGGTTCCGGTGGCAATGGCAATAATAACATAAGTGCAAAGTCAAGCAGCAGCAGCTTCAATGCAAACTCCAAAGATAACAGTGATGGTGGTGGTGATTCGCCGTCCCTCCAAGGGAAGGACAAACCGTGCAAAGAATCGAAAGCTAAGTCGGTGAAAAGTGGTACGAGTGCCGGGGGCGACAAGAAAGGTGGCAAAAATGTGGCGGGCGAAAAGAAGGAACCGTCCGCGCCGGCGGCTGGTGGAGCCGGTTTGAAAAAGAACAAAGCAAACAAACAGCAGCCGGAGGTGGACTCGGAACCGGAACCAGACCCGGAACCGCCGGAAAAGGATAAAAGTGCATCGCGAGTGAACAACAAAACTGTAAAACGCAAGCGCAAGGAGAAGGAGAAAGGTGATAAAGTGAAAAGCAAGAAACTAAAAACCGAAACAAGTGATCATAGTGATGGGGAGGATGGGCTGCAGCGGCACGAAGATAGTGTGAATGTCAAAAGTGAAGAAGAGCTCGATTGGTGCGAACCCGAACGGAAACGGTACAAAAAGGATCATCATGGTGATGTGGAAGAGGACGAACCTGCAACGACACCGTTACAGGCAGGAGATGGTGGTGGTATGCGGTTGGCGGGTGGTAAAATGGATGATCTGAAGGAGGTGCAGGAGGAGGAAGATTTTCCAGTGTACGAGAGCAAGAAGAAGGCGGCGGTGAAAGCGCTGCAGGAGAAAGAGAAAAAGAAAAACAGTTCTAAAGTGAAGAAAGAGGAAAAGAAGGTGAACAAACCGCCCAAGGGTGGCAAGGGGAAGGATGCAAAGCGTGAATCATTTTCGCCGGTACGGCAACGTTCTATGTCGCGAACGCCCAGCCCATCGCAGGAGAATTCGTCGCCCTTCTCCAAACAGTCACCGCATGGGTCGTTGAGCCCCAAGAAAAAAGATAACGCGTCGTCCGATGCCGGTGGGGGTGTGGTGGAAAAAACGGGGTCCAAAAAAGGGAAGGATAAGAACGGGTCGGAAGCCGATGGGAAACAGCATAAGAAGGGGAGCAACGCAGCCAAGTCCGGAGCGGGAATTTCCGTTGCGAAGCTGGACAAAAAGACGAAAAAATCCGGCGCCCTTGCGTCTGCCAGCAAGGGTGGTGGCAAGGGCCGGCAAAAGAAAGCGGGTGGCAAACAGAAAAGCTCCCCCGTGGAGCTTGTCGACGAAGGGTCCGAGTGTGAGGAAGAAGCGGACCACAATGCACGCCACGAACCGGGCCCGATGGATACTAACGGGGAGCGTAACGATGAAGCAAGCGATATGAGCGACTTTGAGGACATTGACAATATGCGCGTGAAGCCTCACGACACCAGCATCGAGGAGGAGGAGGACGGTGGTGGTGGCGAGCGGGAGCCGGCGGCGAAAAAGTCGTCCGACAAATCAAAAAACAAAAAGGACAAAACCAGCAAGAAGAATGTGGGGAAAGCTGGCGGTGCTGGGGGCGAGCATCATCGCGCTAAAAAGAGCGGCGGAAGCAAGAGCAAGCAGAAGGGGAAGGATAGAAAGATGGACAAAAAATCGCACAAGCGCGATAAGGCTGGCAAGGGCAAAAAAAAGTCCAAATCCTCCAGCGACGATCGTGCGCACGGGGACGATCGCGAAGCTACGTCGAGCGGTGGTGAGGATGAAGAAGGTGCGGATGGAGGGGAGGGAAGGGTTGAATACCTCGAAGATGCGTCGAAAAGTGCCTCAAAGCCGGTGCAAAAGCAGTCCAGGGACTCGCGGCTTGCCGCTGCAACGCGATCGATGTCACGTTCGCCCAGCCCGGCCCGTTCGTACTGCTCTGACGGTCGCTCGGCACGCGACAGTGGCGAGGAGGAAGACGACCAGCCGAAGCAAGCGCACGATTCCACGCTTCCACCGAACCGATCGATCACTCCCGATATCAAGGATAAGTTTGATCTCATCAAAGAACGCCGGAATAGGGCGGCGGCGGCGGCTGCAGCAGCGGCCGAAAGCAAAGCAAAGGCCAAGCAGGCGAAAGCGAAGGGAAAGGAAGCAGGTAGCTCAGGAAAGAAGGGCAAATCGTCGACCAAGGGAGGAGGAGGTGGCAACCGTGGCCAGAAGCATGCGGTGGAAGAAGACAGCAGTGTCAATGCAAGTGCCTCACCATCAAGCGCTGGTGCCAAACAGCAGCAGAAAAAGCACCAGCACGTGTGCGACCCAGAAGACGGCAGCAAGCCTTCCAGTGAAAGTAAATCATCCAGCAAAGGCACCGCCAGTGGTGGTGGCTCGAAGGGAAAGAAAAATCGCGATAAATCGACGGCTAATGGTGGCGAGTCTTCCAACGCGAAACCGGGCGACAAAAAACACCCACGCCCAGGTGCTGCTTCCACTGACAGCACGAAGAAGGTGGACCGAAGCAACGAATACGACTTCGTTGACGATGGCCCCGACACAAAGCTGGACAAGAACCACGCGAAGTCAGCCCATGCTGCCAGCGGTGGCTCTTCCAAGGCGGGGAAAAAGTCAACATCGGCAACAGCAACTGCGGCCGGACCGACGGGCTCGACCGTTCAGAGACATCCTAAAGCGAATTCCAAAACCATACCGCCACCAACGGGTAAAATGTCCAAAACGCCCGCTACGGCAGCGGGCGGAGGTGGTGGTGGCAGTGCGGCTGGTGCCAACATGGAGGAGCTAGAGCTGGAAACCGAGCAGACACTGAAGGACATTAACAAATGGCTGGAAAACACGCCCCGGTTTCCCGAGTACAGCTCGGCCAGCAACTCCCCGTCGCGCTACATCATGGACGATTTCGACACGGTGCCGGTAAAGATCGAACCGGCCGACTTCCGCAAACCGATTCCCCTGTCGCAGCTGCCGGCGGCGAACGAAGCGACCGCCAGCCCGCTACGTGGAGCAAGTCCCGGGCTGGCGACCATCGCAGCACCGCCGAAAGCATTCTCTCCTAGGTCGGCAGCCAGCTCAAAGGAGCCCAGCGGCACTGCAGCGGGCGCCGGCAAACAAGCGAGCGGCAGCACGACGCCATCCGCCTCACACGCGAAAGACGCCTCCAAAGGTGAACCGGCGGGTTCCGATTCGGCCGGTGCACTAAAAGATTCCACCAACAGCACCGCTGCCGCAACGGGCAGCAAACCCGCCGGACCGACGAGTCACACACTGTTGGGCCCACCGCCGATCATACCGCCGCACTCGCAGAAAAAGGAACCCAAAGAACCGAAGCGAAAGTCGCTGAAGGAAAAGCTCTGCCAGCTGGGTGCGGGTGGGCGAAAGCGCGATTTGCACCATCACCGCACCACGATCGACCGGTTGCAGCCGGGCAAGGCCAAGGGCAACCTCATCGGGACGATCCAGAATCTCAACAAGCCGGACGAATTGTTCCCGCTCGGCGCAGGGGGCGGTGCTGGCGCGGGAGGCAGCGGTGCGGCCGGCAGCGGTGCCCTGAACAAGGTGAAGGAGGTGAAGAACTCGCTGATCGTGAAGACGGACGAGTCGAAGCCGAAGCTAAGCCTCGGTACCGTGCTTAATACGGAAGGGTTCGGTATCGTGCAGCAGCACAACTTTGCCGACGACGAGGACGATCCGAAGCGTAGCTCCTCGTTGCTGAAGAAGGACGAGGACGCTGAGGAGGACGAACTGCTGCTCGGTTCCTCAACGATCGGTGCTGTAAAGCCCTTAATAAGTGCGTTGAAAACTGCAGCACTAGCGATCACCGGTGGAAGCTCTCCCGCCAGTAGCCGGGAGGGAGGATCGCTAGCGAAAAAGGATGAACCTAGCAACACCAAGGCTGCGAGTGAGAAAACGGAACCGGCCAGCGATCTGGCGGTGGCCGGAGAGCCCAAAAGCAGCACCGTTTCGTCTGCAGCGGACAAGTTGTTCTCGCTGGAGGATGGAAAGCCGGGCAAAGCAGAGGAAGCGGCTGGAAAGGACGCGCTCAAAGGCAAGGATAAACCGTCCGCCACGCCCAACCTGAACGCATGGATCAAGGCGTTCGGTGCGCCGAAAAAGCCGAAGAAATCGGACGACACCGATGAGCCCGGCAAAGCGTCGCCGGCCAGCGATAAGAGCAAGCCGAACGAGAACACCTCCACCCACCCTTCGTCGAACGAATCGTCCAGCGGCATTGGCAGTCTGCCGACCATTCCCGGCAGTCTGGAAAGTCCCAGCTACCCCACGCTGCCAACCGTACCGCGGCAGCGAAAGGCCAGCACCGGGAGCACGGTTAGCGAGCGGTCCTCGTACAGCCAAGATCCGGACAGTCCCCGCATCGGTATCGACGAACGGCTCGGAGCGTATCCCGCCCCGTACCCGAGCCCGATCGGGGCGTCACCGATCATGACGTCGCCCAAGCTGGACGATACGCAGAAGAGCCCGTACCATCCACTGAACGGTGCGATCAAGGTCGGGTTCTATCAGGACACCACGCAGAAGAGCAGCCCGGAAAAGAGTTGCAGTCCGCGGGATCTACCCTCGCCGTATCCGCAGTACTCGCAGCATCTGTACACGTCCAACGCTGCGAACGCGACCGGTACCGGTGGTACTACCACTACCGCCGGGAACAATATTGCCCCCGGCGGAGGTTCCTCGGTGTACGGCAGCTATTCTGCGTATGGGACTACACCTGCCGGTATCGGGTCCACCGGTACAAACGTTAACCAGCCCAGCACAGCAGCGGCAGCAGCAACGGCAGGCAGTGTGGCCGACAGTTTCAAAGGCTACGGCAAAGAGCTTAAATCACCGGTCGATTTCTACGACCAGTACAAACAGCCAGCCTCGCAGGAGTCGGACTACAACTCGTCGATGAGCCCCAGTACAAATCCCAACTCTCCATATCACAACCCGGCGTCATCGCCGTACCAGCAGCAGCCGAACTCGCCCTCCTGCTACCAGCAGCAGCAGCAGCAGCAGCAGCAGCCGCAAGCGTCCTCCTCCTCCCCGTACGGGCATCAACCGTCGTCGATTGCGTCGCCCGCCTCGTCGGTGGGTCCGCTGTCGCCGTACAATGCGCCGGCGGTACCGCACAGTCCGGCTACCGG
>AXCO02008833.1:0-12948 GCA_000473525.2 Anopheles melas
GTATCATCCCGCGTTCCGGCTTGTTGACCTTAAATGGGATGGTTCATGCTCTCCCCTTCCCCACCACCGGTGGGCTAGGTCAGGTCATGGGCATTTTGCAAAAGACTATCCACCCACAGCTTGAGGGCGAACATCATTGTCCCTATTCCGAACAGGCACTTCATTTTCTGGTCTAGGACGCACAGTGTGTGTGTGTGTGTGTGACTATGTGACGGTGTGACGATTTGTATTATCATTTCGTTTTGTTTACCCCTGAGCCTAGCCAAGGGAGATCGGGAGGTTTCGGGTTACCCGTATCTCGTGCCGGTAAAGCGAAGCGACAAGCGTGTCGTGTTAGTCATGTACCTCATCACGCCCTAACGATGCTCGAGAACGATTCTTCCGTGCCATAAATGGGTCCGTTCCGCCCCCTTTCAATGTAGGTCAGTCAGTGAGGTCGTGAGGAGGGTGAAACGTGTTTGGCAAAGGAAGGAAAATCAATACCTGATCCAGATGTGGGAGAATTTCAGTCGGTTTGGATGGAGTTTTTTGCAGCGATGCCTTTGCTTTTTGTGGATTTATTTTCTACACAAAATCAAACTGCTTTGCTTCACACCGTTTTGATCAACAGCAATTAATTATATAATAATTAAGATAAACGTAGAAAAGGAAAGCTTAATGGTCTCATGTAATGATGGCAAGCTTGTTTTTCCTCAATCCCGTTCAGTTACACCCCCAGAATGACAATTCCTAATGACTTCCACCGTTCTCGGGTCAATAATTCGAACCACTTTCATCCTGCACCGGCCGTGCCTTGTTCAGTATGATCTCTCCAGAAGGGTACAGTTCACAGCTCGTTTTCACCGTTCCCTGTTGCTTGTTTACTTTTCTTTCGAGTGAAGGTGCAACTTTGCCATCATTAATCACCTCCAACCCTAGGACCTCACACGTGGGGGAGAAACCAAGAACTGCGGACGGCCGTATGAGTATGTTGCCATGTGTAGTACTGGGGCAAAGTTCCAAGCTTCACCCGTCTGCATTCCCAGGAATGGATTGATTTGCGAGTTTCCCACACTTTATCCCCTTGGCAACGGTCGGTGCACGGGCTCGAGGCTGCAATATACAAAGTGTTGCATTTTCTCAACGCTAGCAAAACTTGAGCCCGTGCTTGTGGAATGTTTACCGAAAACGGTGATAGTATGGCTGCTTGCTTATGTGTACGACAGTGCAGGTGCTTCTGTGTTGTGTGTATTTGTGTATGTTATTTGTCGGCCTCGACTTGGTGCTTAAATTAACATGTTCTGTTTGGTCTGTGTGAGCGCTCTGGCAGAGCTGTGTCCTGTTCGGGATGAGCGCTTGGAAGACAGGGAAGGCTAGGTTTGTCGAGTGGTTATTCAATGGTAGTAATCGACCACAGAACTCCATTCCCGAGCTGGCAGACTCGGGCAGCATCATGCCTGGGGAATGAGTTTTTGTTTCCATAAAGTTGGCCGCCAAATTGATTTGATTATGCAAACTTACTGTTTTGCTATCTACGCTCTGAGCGAGCGACGAGCCTCGAGGAGAAGGGGTAGTTGATACGAAAAGGTTTAGAAAACAATGGCCCGGCTTTTTGTGCCGGAAAGCTATTGTAATGAAATTTAATTCAGTAATTATTACCCAACGAGTAGCAAAGTACAGAGCGAGTGTTGTCGTATGCTGTAGTTACTGAGCTAGACAAGTTTGTTGACCTTTTATGTGCCAGGTTAGAAACGACCCAGCAAGAGCTCTTTAAAAGTCACCAATTACTCGCTGTGCACGATTTATTGCGTAAGGTTTTGCAGACACTGGCTGGCAGCAAACAACCTCGCTAGCTATTTTGCTAGCTCTTTCCCCCGAGAGATGGCGAGATTTATGACCCCAAGAAGCACATCCATTATGGGCAACATCGAAGTACCATCGCACAATCCCGAGCCCGATGTTTAATGCCGCCAGCTTATGGTCGGGACATGTGGCCCCGACTGTTCAATTCCTGCACCGTGTGTGCCCATCTCGAGAGCATGTGTACTAACAAAAAAAAACAGCTTCCCATCCCAAAACACACACATACAAACTCACCATGGTATTGTTTGATTTGCGCATAGCCGTGTCTAGCTGGATAGGAACATCGCTCTAACCACCCTCTCCCTTACCCCGACCTCTCGTAGGATAATAATCCGATACAGCACGCCGAACTGCGGCATTCGTTATGAGAGGCCTATCATTTATCTGTAAACAAGACACGATCTCGTCAGGCGCGGGATTCGATACGATGTTTTCTTATCTGCCGCACACCGCGGGACTCCGTGGGAAGTTGTAAAGAGGAATGGATCAGTATTACTCTGCAGTATTACCGCCGCTACTACTACTGCCGCTGCTGTACGGATTGCAATTTGACCAAAGTTATACGTGCCAGCAAAGGGGACCGGTCGTTTCGAGTTTTAGCAGCCGACAGACAAAATCATTTCCAATCAATTGGCACTTTATCATTAGTGTGGGAAAGGGGAGATTCCAGTGATGGGCAGGCTCGGGTAAGTTGAAGCGGATGATGCGAACGAGCGAAATGCAATTCCGATTGATGATTATGTTTGGTTATTGTTTGTTTGCCACGACAGCGATAGTAGCATGCCAATAGTGGTTCCTTGCTGGAGGTTAAGCTGTTACGCTGGGTTGCGATTAAATCAGTGCTTATGGATGGTTTATTTACATGTTATGTGATTGTACATTAGCTAGGGTCGGGATGGGGTTCAGGGAAACTTTTTGGTGCATAATGTGGTTTAATAAGGATTTATCTCAACGACCGTCGTCCCATGCCGAACATGTCCATTGAAAGTGAATTAGATATTCACTTTAGGAGGTGGAAAATCATAATAATCTTTTCGAATGGCCCATGAAGCGGGTTTTTTTCTTGGGAATATAGAGATGGGGAATAATAGAGATGGTTGAGATGGAGACGCCTGGTTGCTGTTGTTGGGAATTACACTCATATGGATATTTGATCCGTTTTATGGATAATTTTCTAAATACCTTTTTGGTACCTTTTTGCGTTAATCTTTTGAGAAGATCATATGGCGGGGAAAACGAAGTTCTTGGTAATTCTAAACGCTTCCATTGCTTTGAAGTTGAGTAAATAAGAAGAGAGAAAGTATGAGAGGAAAATGTACAATTACGCTTTTCTTATGGTTAGCGGGCAAGGAATGAAAAAGAAGATTATGCTATGCCTAGTAGTTGAAATTAACAGGAGAGTAAAGTGCCGAATGTTTAAAAGATATAATAAAGAATACTACTTTAATGTTTGCTTCTAGATGCTGTGTGCTGCGTGTGTTTCTATTCTCCTTCATCGAGGATATTTTACGTTTTTTAATAATACCTGGAGCATCATGCTCTGAATTTGAATATTTGTATAACGTTCGCGTCTCCACCAAAGATGCTTTCCTTTTATCCCGCTTTTGTTCTTAAATTGAATTCCTTGCCCGTTTTTTTTATTTCTTTATTGAATACAATGACATACATGAAGTTCCGCCTACCCCAAAAGGAAACCTGAAAAACAAAACCCTTCTGGAAAGAGAAATTCTCGTTTGCCCACTCCCATACTAAACGAGCACAATCCCTTCTGTGAAGCGATAAGGCTTCCATAAAACTATACACAAAAAAGACAAGAACAGCACATGAAAGGGAGAGTGTTTCCTTTCGAGCGTTTATTTAAAATCATATTCAATGTGATGCCGCTTACCGTTGCGAAGGCAAAACACGCACCAGACACTACCGGTATCAGCACTTGCCGGTCCAGCCACCACCAGCACCACCAGCTCACCAACGACTGGTGAGCGATAACGAGAAACTGATTGTTGACGGTACGTTTCGACTCATACGAACGGAGGCTGCACCGGCAAGTGGCCCACTTTTGGGCGTATAAGATTGTTGATGAAGAAATTTTCACCGGTGCTCCGAAAGTTTGCGTCGGCGGTTTTCGCACGAGCGCGAATTTTGGTGAGCGCATTAAAATCAAGCATTAAGGAAATGATGCTGAAGTCGGTCCCATCGTTGCTTCAGCCTGCCGGGCTCATACACATTGTTCGGTGAGTAAAATGTAAACCCACAGCTTCCAGCTCGTGGTTGCTGAAACAATCTGGGGCTCACGTGTGCAGCACAGCATCAGGGCAGAAAACTGTCTGCGACCGAAAACCACAAGACGGGTAAACGGGTGAAGAAGTTGAAAGAATTGAGCCCGAAAGGTAGAGCGAGCGGCAGAGGCAGTACGATCGATTGGTTTGTTGAAGCAAATCTTCCAAAGGTTCTGCAGCGTTTGGCTCAGCTGAACCGTTTGCCCGGGTGCTTTCTGTCAGCTGGGTCCAGCATTGGATCCTCTTAGACCAGATTACCGGTTGCGGGATTCGGTTTGCTTCGGTTGAGGACCGGAAAGTTGCAGTATCAGCAGACCGGTGATCGCTCCGCCCTAACTATCTTGTATTATTTTTTTATTTTCTGCGTTGCTGCTGCAAAGTGCTACAGCGCAAGTGAATAGAATCACGTCCTGCAGAGTGGCAATGTTATTGCCACTTCCGCCCGGCTAGATTGGTAAGGTGAGAAGTGGGAAGCACCAGGCGGCAGGGATTAAATCTGTCGTCACAGCACAGCATTTGGCAGTGGCGTTCGGGCAAAGAATGACAATTTAGAAGAGTACGCTTCATTTGCTCATTATGCGATGCGTTCACCTTTCTTCCATTGTGACTGCAGTGAAGATGTTTTGTGACGTTCATTTCTTTTTTTTACACACTCTACAGAATGCAAATTACTATCCTCAGAAAGGTGGTGGGAGGTTTGAAGTTATGTAATTTAAATGTTGCTACAGTGCGCACAAGCTTGGCATAGCGCACAGAGCGCTTGGTTATGCAATTTATTACAGCAGCAAGGCTGGGCTAGCAGCTAATCGGCACACCAGATTTATTCTGCCTTGCGAAAGAGAAGGCTGGCAGATTTTTTGGATTTTGTGTTCTCATTTTCCGTCTGCTAGTGTGCGGATTGGCAATGTTGACCGGAAAGGTACGTGACGAGAATAAGCGTTGGCGTTGGAATAACCCTTATTTTCCGCAATTCGGTAGAATTGGAAAGTTTTGAACGCTTCCGGGCTCACTGCAGCGCTTGAAGGATTACGGCGAGAGTGGAAGAATCTGGCCCAAAAGACACTTTGGGTGGAAAGGAGAAACGGTTGGAAAGCTTTAAAAGCATGAATGAGGAGGATTATGAGGTGATTGGTTGAAGACAGTCTTTAAATTTTAGGATTGATTTCCAAATCAGTTTTGGGTATCTTTTCAAACTGTCATTAGCCTTGTTTTGTTGAGTGAATACAAAACTCCAATAGTTGTTAGGTTTGGTTTCATAGGTAGTTATTAGAAGGTAGGTTTTAACACAGCTCAACAGCAGACAAGGTTAATGAGTACATTAATTTCTTAAGAAGGCGTTACAACAAAGAGTTGTAATGCTAATTGCATACCTCATGGCGTTTAAAACACTGCGGATTGCATACTTAAGGTTAATTCGCAACAAGAACACACAGAATAAACACATATTTCTATATATACATATTTCTCCTTCCATTTTATATCTTACTGTTGCAAAAGTTTTCAAATAAAGTCAATAAATTAGTATCCCCATTTAATAGCATTTAACGTGCGCCTAAAGGCGCTTTTTCAAATAACTTTTCCTCCCGCAGCCCATTCGATCCTTCGCCACGCTTCATTTCCAAATGGTAGCTGTTATCGTGCATCCGTGCCAAACTTTTTGAGGTCTACCAAAGCCCAAACCCAAACAAGCAGTCCCTATTTCATCCAAAATTGATCCACCCAGTAGAACAGCAAGTAAACCTTTGGTAGGTAGGAAAAATTCGTACCGATCTATATGGTTCCGGTTTTTTGGTGATGGTTGTTGTTGTTGTTGTTGTTGTTGTTGTTGTTGTTGTTGTTACTGATGTCAGAACTTAAGATCAAAGAGCTACGATATACGATGTGCGGTTGGTAGTGAACCGCCAGGAAGCTAATCTACCTCTGCATACACACCTACACATACACACGTGTTAACGTGCCGGCATGCCAACCGACATACCTGAACGTACTAGGCATGTGTGTGTGTGTATGTGTGTGTGTGAGTGTGACTCAACGTGTTAGGAGCAAGCAGCCCACGGGCTATTTATTTACCAGCTTTTGCCGGTCTACCGTACCGGTGCTGTTTTCTTCCGCCGCCTGATAAAGTGACAATCTGTAGGGACTATCTGTTATTTCAGGAAAT
Organism: Anopheles melas; assembly: GCA_000473525.2. Classification (NCBI taxonomy): domain Eukaryota; kingdom Metazoa; phylum Arthropoda; class Insecta; order Diptera; family Culicidae; genus Anopheles; species Anopheles melas. Next base: position 6,283 of record AXCO02008833.1, read on the forward strand.
TATAATCTACCCTACGGGGTATTACTTCTTTGTGAGTTGTTTGGGCACATCCTTGCCAACATTCAGAATGATGAAAAAATCCTGCTTTGTTGTGGGGTACTTCAAGACTATGAACAATATTTATTTAAGATGAATAAAATATTTAAATTAAACAACAACAACAAATACAACATTAAGCACATTGCAGCAATGAATGCTACCGGAGATGGCGAAACTCATTCAAAAGCTACTTCAAACATGCCATCAACCTTACAACTGATTTCAAACCACAACAAAAAGCACTCATCAGTGAGAAAACGCTTCAACGACCTCTCAAACGGGCACTCACGAGTGCCCGTTTTGTGTTGCGCAACACGTTACACGCTCGCTCACCGAAAGCTCACCGAAACACCCTGTCGAAAAGCTTCGTTCTGACGCGTTAGCTTCCACCCGACACTGTTGCTCGAGCACGTGAGCAGTGTGTTGCGTTTGTTTCACAGTAACACTGTCACACCGCACACCATTACTCTGGGTGTTTCAACCCGCCGTCTTGCTGCTTGCCCTGAGGTTTTCTGCCCATTGTATCCTTTGTGTGCATAACGAGATGTTTTTGTTTTGCTCCGTCCGTCGATTTAAGTCGGACCACTCAGCGTGAGAGCGAGAGAGAGAGAGAGAGAGAGAGAGAGAGAGAGAGAGAGAGATAGTGGCTGATAAAAACAGGGAGAGAAAGACTCCGGTGCGTCACTTCACGTGATTATACGGGCCAAATTTTGGCATGTTGCGAAGATATCGCTCGCCCAGTCAGTATGGGCTGCTGGTGGCAGCTTTGTTGCTGTTGCTGCGAGTCGAGAACTGTTTCCCATACCGTTTGCAGCATCGCGTACCATAGCAGATGGCATTCGCGTTCGATCGGTAAGCGGTAGCGGTTGTGTTTTTGTGCGCCCAGTTCTCGAGCACGGTAAAGGATTCCGGGAATGTGCTTTCGACCCATGTGGTCTAACAGTGGTCCCATTCCAGTTAACAGGGACAGATAGTGTGTGTTTGTGTGTGTGTGTTTGTGATTTTTTCTTGTGTTCTTTGATGCTTGTGTTCTGAACAAAAAAAAGAACCAGCTGTAGTGTCCGACTTTTCTCGTGTTGTTTTGCACCCGAACGCAGTTCACACTATCATTTGCCCGCAGAGGATAACGGGTGCGAACCGGCGGTTATATTTCTTTCCGGTCTACCACAGCTGTTGCTCGTACACGCCTAGACCGTTTGGAGCTCGTTTTTACTTCTTTCTTCTTTTTTTTAATTTAATTTATTTCCCTTTTCCGGTTCATTGCAAACGCTCGCGGGATGATTTTTTGCTACTGTTTGTGGTGTCCACCATGAACCGTTGTAACTTTCGTCTTTGCTTGATAAACCGCATGGAATAAAAAAAAAAACAAAACGCTTCCGTCGACGAAGAGAGTTGGAAAAGCGAAGAGAGAAAAAAAAAACAAACCAAAGTATCTTGTGCAACTCGTGCGCGCAGTCTATTGCACGAGTTGGTGGTTTATGGTTATTACTTTCGGCCGCAGCGGGAAGTGTTGGAATTTTATGTGTGTTTGGGTGGTGCAGAAGCTGGTGCAGGATTTAGAAACGTCCCACGACGGATGCTGTGGTTGTGCTTGATGCAGCTGTGGTTTTTGTCTCGGTTCGATTAGTGACCACGCAGACTGCTTTAGCTGCTTCGCGTAAGCGTAATGCAGAGCGCTGCTTGGAAAGGCGTGTGCTCTAGTTTATGCTTCGCCCGCCTGTGTTAATCACCACAACATCATACCGACAATGAACGAGCAGTCATTGTGTAATCTTAGCTCCCGCTCCGGGAATCGTCTGATGCAGCGAAGTGAATTGATGATTGAGTAGCAAGCCGCAGCTAATTGCAAATGTTGCGCTGCATCGGCCGACCGAGGGCACATTTGTTGCTATTACAGCAGCAGTAGCAAGCACTGCCACACAAGCACCAGGACATCCGGTGGTACAAAGCAAATCACGATCCGTGCACGGCGCAGCTTTCCCATTGGGACTGGTTGAGTGAAGTGGTTTGCACAGGGAAAAAAGAAACATAAAAAAGCACAAGACCACGTGAGGTTGCGTTTGCGTGGACCGCACAGTGAGCCAAAACGCACGTGTGTTTGCTCTGCTACGTTTTCATTTTGTGGAGATTTTTTTTTTCATTTTTGGAGGGGCCTTACTTACCCCCCGTTATAATAACAGCTGTGTTACATTTTGGGAGTAACATTATTCAACGATTGTTGTAACAGTTTCGTTTACCCAAAAGCTGTGTGTTTTTTTGTATATGTGTCTGTATGTGTGCTTGACTGACAATCATCTTCAAGCGGTGACAGTGTTCAGCGTGCCATTAAGCAGCAACCAGCGCTCCCGGGTGGCAGGGTAGGAAGGGAGCCGGAGCGAGCCGCAACTCTGCAGTGCGTCGCGCTACGCGTTATCACAAGATGGCGAGCGGCAGTGAATCGAGCCCTGTGCCCTCGTTGCTCTCTCCCACCACCACCACCACCACCGGCACAGCGCTAAGCGCCGGAAGTTATGCAACACGCCAGCAACTGACAGCTAACGGCGGTGGCACCGTTCAGCCCGCTCAACCTGTTGCGGTCACAGCCGGCAATCCGCCTAATGGTCCGGCTGGTACGGGCCAGCAAAGCTCACTGTCACCCCGGCGGCGGGCCCGGCTGCAACGGTCCGAGCGGCTCCAGTCAGACCACTCCCAGTCCTCCCAGTCACCGTCCTACTCGTCCTGGGAGGCGCTGATACGGGACAGCTTCGGTCAGATCGTTTGGCCCATCCGCATCACCAGCTGGGAGATGGTGCAGAGCGACCGGATGGGCGGTGGCGGTGCGGCGACCGGAGCCGGCGGCTTTATGGCCGGGGGTCGTAATGCGTCCTACCATGCGCCCGATTACGTAGCAGCGAGGTAAGTTCGAGCGTCGACCGTGCGCCGGTTTAGCAAAACACCCTCCAAATTAAAAGGTGGGCAACGGGATGAAGCGGAAAGGCAAGTACACTTTCCGACGGTACTGTGTACGTTGCGGTAAAAGCTCGGTGGTAAAACGGAACAAAACAGCTAGGAAGCGGCGTCCTCTCGTTTGAAGATTGCCATCAATGGCGGGATGAGAGGCGTATAATTTTTTCCCTCCTTCCCATTGAGGGAGTTTTCCTTAACTGGTTTTGCATTCGAGGGGTATTTTCACTCCCATTTCACAGCAAATATCCCTTTTGCATTCATTCACGGGAAGCCTCGGTCTCTTTCTTTTCACTCCATTCCCGCGTTAAAAGTGCTCCCCAGGTTTTGTGGTTTGCGGGTGATTCATTGCCCAGCAGGAAAGCAGTTATCGTTTTCATCTCCACCGCTCGAATCGACCAACAGCCGCAGCCGGTGGGTTCGGCGATTGCATAATGGAATTATGGGGCAAAAACACTTGTAACAATTAAATCCTGGGGAGATTGGAGAACGTTTTTTCTCCGCCATTTTCTGATGTTACCCCTGAACACGTTCCACTGTTCAAGTTTTGGGCTGAACACTGCAGGGAACAGGGTGTTGGTGAGTGTTGTCTTTTCTTTTTGTTTGCCTCTGTTCCTTCTCTTTTGAAACAAAACTGCCATCCATTTTACCGTGCCGGTGCTTCTTACGGTCCAGTTTTTGGACCTTTCTCCGTTTCTTTCAGTGCCAGCTGCCGGTAGCACCTGTAGATGACAAGCATTGTAAGAGACAGTTGTGTGCAGATAGGTAGGAGCTTGCAGAACAAGCAAAAGAAACACACAGTAATGATGCTAATGAGTTCTTAGCTTCAAAAGTCAACTGCCGCAGGACAAAAGCAGCGAACATCTAGCAGCTTGCTACGGCGGTTTAAAGCGCACAATCAATTTTCATTATATCTGCACAATTCTAGTTCATTTTTTATACTACCGCCTCTTATCAATATTGCTGTCTGCCGTTGGTTTGGTGACTTTGCAAAAGTAGATCATTATATTTAAATTTTGTTCCCCGCATTAGTGACATTTTTTGTTTATTTACAACATGCTTACGAGAACTTCCAGCCATTACCAATAAACAAACCATCTCAGTGATTGGATCGAGGTCGCCCATTTCACCGCCAGCGTAACGCAAACGTAACGCTTTTGGTGCGGAGGAAGGCAACGTTTTTTATGTAAACAAAAACTAAAAGTAAAAGAAAAACTTCCCATCCCGATTCCGCTCTCTCAATTATAACTTTGACAGTTTAGGTACGCACATTGACGACTGGCTCAGCCGTTGAGTGCGTTCAATTACATCAGCCACCGATTCGCTTCCAACCAATTGCCATTCCACGGTGCTGCTCGAAGCGGTTGCTTTTATTGTTTAAATGAACTGCTCGATAAGAAGGGGCCCGTGCGCTTGAGGTGAGGTTTGCGTGAAGATGTTTGATGTTGCCCTTGGCTGTGTGTGTGTGTGTGTGTTTTTTTGTTATATTCTGTTGTGCGTTGCTGTCGGTACGAGCTACTGTCACAGTTAAATGTCATACTCGAGACGTGTTTGCTAAGGAGTTAGGGAAGCGCTCTTGGTTGAAATAATATTCCGACCCCGACTGCTCGTCTCCCCCTTTTCGATGTATGTGTGCTAGGGCTGGATACGTACGGGCAGCCGAAAAGAAACATTACGCGACGGGTTGGCATGTCGCTGGTTGAACGCCAGCAACAGAAGAGCAATGATGCCGGCAAGCAACAAATGCAATAAAGTACCGGCTTCGTACATATTCGCATGGTTTTGGAGGAATTTTTGACATACTTTTGCGCTCTCGGGTATTTTTGTTGGGTGGATGGGTGAATGGGTGGCTGTGCGAGTACGTTTGGTTGAGATGTGTGTTTTTGTGTAAGTGTGTATGGGTGTGTCAGCTACCCCGAGGCAGTAGCTGCCTTCGCTCCGATGGAGAAGATAGATGGTTTCTTGAATGCTACTTTTACAATATATTTTATCGAGGGTAGAATTATGATGCTGCATGACATGTGATTCAGATAGTTGTATTACCGTTAACCCATTAGTAACAGGTTGAATTTAATATATGTTTAATGGGCCATACAATAATTCGAAGATAAATCAGCATCCAGAACAGCACGAAGCTAACGAGCTTGCGATGAAATATGTATTTGTTATAAATTCGGTAAAAAAAAACTACTTATACAATACTTTGAAAGAAAAATCACATGTTCAAAACATGAGCTTTTCTTATTGGAGCATTGAGAGCATTAAACATTCGTGTTTAGTGACAGTTTCCACTTTACCACACACTATCTACTGGTACGATCGTTAATGTGGGATGCTCTTTTTTTAGCCAACTTTCTCGAAAAACAGGCCCATTTTTTTCCGTTCTAAATCCTAATGATACCGTTTCGGTTCGATGAATCGCAATTAACCACGATATTCCGCCCGCCATTACAGCTTACGGTCAATATTTTCTCATGGTGTGCTAACGAGTCCGAGCGCTGATGTTGTTTATCACTTGCTTGGCAATATTTCGATCGCAGATAACGGAGGTAACCTTCCTTACCTTTCCCGGTAACCTTAATTGGAGCGAAATACCATGCGTCTCCATGGCGCGTTGAGCAAAACGGACCTAAGGAACGACCATGCGTCTCCACTGGGCGGTTTACTAAAAAGAGGAATAAAAACACATTTTTGCTCAGTAGCAACGCAATGCTCACTATTGCTCGTTATAATCGTACAGTCAATAGATAATTTCAAGCTCCATCATGTGTATCATCAACATGCGTTGTTCATGCATTACAGGATAATAGAATTGCTCTCTTCCGTGTGTACGGTTCTTTCTACTGCAAAAAGCGATAAGTACACAAGCAAATATTACCTTCGTCATTGCTCAATGATTGGGTCAATTTGAATCCTTTTGAAGAAGCACCCTTCCGTGTTTTACCAGCGCTCTGACGTTACTTTGACCCAGCTCGTTGCTTGGCTTTGTTTCACGCACGTGTGCGGTTGTGTGGTTGTGACGAGGGTTTCCTTTTATCACTAATGTCACTGTAGATAACAATCGTTGATGCTCCTTTCACAGCCGTTCGATATGCTGCCGACCATAAAAAGGGTTCGGTACGATATGTCAATCGACAAAATCATTATCAGTACAACACCACCGAAAGCCGTTGATAAATTGTGCTGCTCGCAAACTAAAGCGAAAACAAAGGAAAATATCACCTTTCTCGAATGTATTAGGGGGAGCCTGCTGCTTGTAGTGACACAAAACATTCTACACTACAATGCTGCAAAATCAAAAGGGAGTATTGTGGAAAAACAAAACGGCCTCCGGACGGAAAAGAGCGAAAGGACTCTTCGACACCTCTCATGCTGATCTAATTATTCGCGTCACGGATACGGGCCCGGATAAATATTTAATTTCCAACGCGTTACATCTATTTGATACGCTTCGTCGCAGCCTTTTGCTGGGCAAGGGAAAGCGAATCCATGCCGTAGCCGCCGTGTCTAATTACAAGACAAATATAGCGCTAGCTTACGTTTGAGATTGGCAAAAACGGGGGCAAGCAAAATCCAGCGTCGTTGCTTGTGGGTTAAAGTTGGATCCAAAGGGAGGGAAGAAGAGAGAGAGAGAACATAAATGGAGCAGATGGACAGCAGGTGTAGACATGAATTTCATTTGAT
>AXCO02008834.1:0-12991 GCA_000473525.2 Anopheles melas
GGTTGTTGTGCCAAAGAAGAAGAAGAAGACTTTTCATTTATCTTTTAGTCTTATATTTTGCGTAGTCTATTTCTTATAATAAACATATTATTATTTATTGATTTAATTAAACTTTTTATTAGCTATTTTCATGCTTGTTTATTGAATGTATAATTGATTTAGCTTATACCTTCTTAATTTTGTATTTTCATTTCCTTTTTTATTTCTATGATTTACTCTAAAGCTTACACAAGGGCTGAAAGATAGTCATGGAAAACAATTACAGGCTTAGAACGAAATTCTCCCAGATATCAGACCTCTATTCTTCGTGCTTTCCTTTCCAACAAAACGATCAAAGAAATTCTAAGAAGAAAACAACAACGGAATACAAATTTCAAAGAACGGGTGCAACAATTGAAAAGCATTATCTCGCCGAGTGAAACCAGTACGCCTGACCAGGGCCGAAATACACGGTGCCACAGAAATTGGCACGGAAATGAACACAATGCTGCAGCTAATGAGTATCGAGCAGACAGGGTAGACAGGTATAAATTAACCATACCGCCAGGCCGCAAGCAGGATGTGACCTGGAAAAGCAGATAACGGTCGACATAAAAAAAATGCAGGTATGTGGAGCCCCACGATCTGGGACGCGCAGCTCGCGTCTTCCAGTATCCAGTGCCGTCACACGCTTGCCTTGGCGCGAGCGATGCTGCCTGTTGCAGCCGAAGGTCATGCAAACGACCGGACCGCTGTGCTCGTATGCATACACAAACACACACACACACACACGCGCGCGGGAGCACGTACTCACCATGATCCCCCGGCGGTCAGCAGAAATGCTTGTCCGCACGGTCAATTCACGTGACGTGCATGACGTGCAGACTCCCCGGGAGCTCGTCCTGGGGAGCGATTGAAAGGGAACGGTGGCGTCCGTCGTTGGTACGCGCTTATGCAAGCAGTGACGGTGTGCACGAGCCATTCCTCTGTCGGTTCGTGGTCGTTGGCCTCGTACGCCGTTCGGGTTTTGCGGTTCCGCTCGGGGGCTACGTTTGGCGCTAGACGACCACCGAAACCGACCGACGACCACCGTGCAACAGGCGAAATGGCGCGAACGCTACTGTAGGCTTGGCCTGGCCAGTGGAGAATGGAGATGATGAAGATGTCGGAAGATATTTTCCACCCACCAGAGGGCGGCACTAGTCCGCGGCAGCTCGTGCAGGATGAACGGAAATCCATCGGAGCACGTGTGCTGGAGGTTTCTCTGCTCGATGATTCACCATTCGGACTGGGCAACAGAGACGAGACCTTGTGTGTGTGCGTGTGTATGTGTGTGTGTGTGTGAGAAAGAGAGAGAGCGAGAGAGAAAGATTTCATCTGCTCTGAAATGGCTCACAATTGCGCTTTCCCCGGGGGAGAGCTCGAACAAAAAACTCGAAAACCCGAATATAAACCCGAGCTGAGCCGAGTCCGTACGCCGACGAAGCTTTGTTTCGGACGATTCGTGCCCGCCAGTGTTTGCTGCTCCCGTCTGCCCCAACATTGCTCAGCAGCAACCAGTTGCGTCCGTGTTCATTTCCAATCGCTCCCTTTGCGTGCGCGTGTCGTTTTTGTTGTGTATGGCTGAGTGTTCATTCGGTGCGCAACACGTGAGCACCTGTAGCGAAAAGCAGAGCGACATGAGACAACAGGTGCTCTCGGGGACTGAACGCGAAAGCCACGAATCATCGTAGCACCTACCGTCCGCTTCGCTCGCCCTAGCTTTGCAGCCCTGGTCATTGCACTGGAGAGGGGAAGGGGGGGGGGATGGTTTTTGGTGACGCGACGGAGTTTTCCCGTGTGCGTGCGTTCGCGTGCGTGTATTTGTGCAGCCATTGCGCAATGCGTGCGTTCCCGGGCAGGCGAAACCGTGTCGACCGGAGGCTCCTGTTGCGCTTCGGCTGAGAGCCCGCTCGTGCCACGGTGGATTTTGAGGGGTTTGTTGGCGAGCGGGGACTGGCGGTGGCAGCAAATGGGGGTTGGGTGGTGGTGCTGCTGGTTGCGGGGTGCCATATAAAAGTGAAATATGAGGCGCGCTCGAGCTCAGTCGCGTACGAAGGACTGCTCCCTGTGGACGAACGGCCACGACGGCGAACAGCAATCCCACCTCATTATCTCTAGCTAGTTTTGGGCTTTGGGTGAGCTCTCGGACGGCACGGCAATCAGTGTAGAAAGTGTGTCTGAGTGTGTGCATTGGTATTGCATTGGTGGTGTATTACAAAAAAAAGAGCGTGCAAAGTGGTGAAAAGTGTGCCATGAGCTAGCAAACTTCAACGTTTCGAGGATTTAGTTCGGTTAATCTTCAGCATCATCAGTGAAGCCGACGCATGAAGAACCGTCGCAAGAATCGTTCGCGTGTACGGTGAGCAGTATTGGTAGAAAACTGGCAGACACAGACGTTTAGTGTGCAGCAAATTTAAGACAAGAAGCGGTACGGCAACAGCGATTAGAGTGGAGTTTTAAATGAGGTGAGTGTGCGTCTGACTAAGATACGACGGGCAGAGCCAGGTACTAACGACCTGTTCGTTATAACCCATTATCTGGAATCCACTTTACGATCGCGATAGTAGTAAAACAATCGTTAAAAGGTTCGAAACCTTCACTCGAGAGCGCGCGCGTAGACGTGTGACACGTGTCCTTCGGTGTGCAGCAGCTCGAGCGGAGCAACTAGTGGTCAATCATGGCGGTCTTGCACTGGGAGCACTTATTAGCGTAGCGTTCCTACCACGTGTCGATAGTGTGTGTGTTTGTTTGTGTGTGTGAGTGTGTAATAATGAACAAATTGTGGTAATTGTGAGCAAAACAGTTGTGCCATAAAAAAAAGAAAACACTACAAAAATTAACGAAAATAGCTGAATGTACTGATCGTAGAGAAATAGACAAGCAAGTGATTAGTGGCTCTGGATAAAGCATAAGACAATCTTGGGCAAACACACCACTCGACCGACAGAGCCACATTCAGAACCGATCTCGGCATCATGTATGTAACAGACTCGATTGTTTTATGTTCCCCTTTTTCTATCATACACACATACCATCTCGGCCTCTCTTCTTCTCTCTGTCTCTCCCTATTACCCCATAAACATAAAGCTTTCGGAAACACTTGAAACAACAACACTGTACCATAAATTTAATGTATCCTACAATACCACATACAACCTTTTTTTTGCACGTGTGCAATCCAGAGTAATCACATTCGTTTAGATGCGTGTCAGTAACAGTCGTTCGTTGGGCAGGGATGGTTTTGTTCGCTCGTATCATACGAGCTCTGCGAACAACTTCTGTCTAACACAATCTCCTCCTGTAGGTGGCTCGTGTACAGCAATAATAAGACGGGAAAGAAAAAATGGGATATTTTATCCTTTGGCGCCGTCCTTACGCTTGAAGTTTGGTGGTTGATTCACTAATCATCTGCTGATGGCAGCTCCGCTCCAGGTGTGGTTTGAAATTAATGTACATAGGAAGAAGAAAAAAACGGGAGCACCGCAATGAGTTACTCTGAAACATCTCCCTCCAACACACACATACGTGCGAATTTTGTAGATCATGAGATGGAAGAGATTAGAAGAGCTTTAACAACATCAAAGAGTTTTTTGAGTATGGGAAAAAAGGTTCACTCGCTCCAGCATCCAGCTTGATAGCTTCGATAGGAGCATTACCGCAGGTAATTGCGGTCCGTGGGTGAGTGTGACCTCCGCATAGGAATCTCCATGTGCCATCCCTTTTGAGGCTGCTCAGAGTCTTCGGTGCTCGGTATCGGTAGGCGAAGGTCAGCTGTGATTGTCACCGGGCCTATAACTGATCCCTGGCATTGCGGTCGAACTGGGATATGGCCTTGAGCCTTGAAAATATTGTGCAATCAGGTGGCACGATAGGGACCGTAATCTGCACACTGCATTCAAGGCTATCCGATGTTTTGCTTTTGCAGGAATGTTGAAAAGCTAGAACTGTCTGGACTACCAACACTGCCCTATTGCTATGAGCCTGGTGAAGATAAGTTGATCAATAATTAAATTGCCTAGATGATGAATCACATACTTTCTAGAAATTGTAATTAAAACTTAAGCTGATTCAGAGAACCAGCTTCCAATGCTTGATCCAATTCCAGCGAGGGGATTTCCAATTTTGTGCCGCATCTGGGCAGAATTCTAAGCAACAACGAAACCCAATTGGTTCTTATCGGGCAGCCACTAGACCAGTTGTTGAAAGGGTTTTGAATTTCACTAGAATGGTCAACGCCACAAAGATCGTTTGATGTTTGAATTTTGATCCATCCAATGTTGTGTTACAAATTGTTGTGCTGTTGCAGAGCCGCATGAGCAGCTTCCGCTGGGAAAGGCATTCGAGGGTAGCCCGAGTCTGTTCGGGGAAAATCACCACACCGAAAGCAATGCTCCTGCACTGTTTTACTGTGTCATTTTAGCGCAACATCCTGTAACGGGGTTTGTAAAAATGTAATGCTTCACAATGCGAGTAACGACCACGAACGGAGCAGGTCGGTTGGTCGTAAAGTTTTATACGCGGCCAGCGGGCCAACGGAAACAAACACCGAGCACAACTTTCAATGACCTAATTAAGCCCGTCCGAGGCAGAGGTTGCCACCCGTCAGGTGGCATACCTGGTGCATGTGCTCGTCCATCACCACCGAGATGAATTTGATGCGACTCATCGCGGTGAATAGCAAAAGTATGGTGCAAAAGTTGCTCTAACACCTTTAACAGTACAGGTAGTCTAAGGTAACTGCAAGAAACCTCTACCGCCCCAACGCTTTGCTCTTTAATGCTTTACTAATAAAAGAGCTAAAGAAAGGAGAGCAATACTTTGCGTTCCACCGGGGTGGGTTGTACGGAAGGGGTGGCTTAAAAATGGGAGCCACTTTATGGCTAAGCAAAGTCGAGAAAATACGTCATAAAACATGGAGTCGATGACTGCCTACATCACGCCCCACACCACCATCAACAGCTCGCTCACTCTGGATGCGTGAACCCGTGGCCAGTTTCATTTGTGTGGCGTGTTTTTGTTTGCCACTTTTCGCTTACCAGCGCAAACGCCGTGACCTGTTGGCAAAGTGGAAAAGCAAAGTTCTGCCGCACCGCGTAATCCGGTAATCTCGGAAATCGCACAAACGATGGCAAAAAGGTTGTTGACTGGCCCGTCCGTGTTTGGCGCTGTTGAACCATTTGAAGCCGGCGGGATGAGCGGGTGAGTCCGGTAGAGCGAAACTTGGCTCCATAGGTCGCATTCGGAGGCAAACGAGCGAGTCGAGCGTTGGCTGGTGTGGCTACCGAAATTCTAAGAAATGAGTCTGCTTGATAAAAGAAATCGCAACAAACAGAACACGGAACAACGACATAATAGAAATGGGTTCGAAATGGATCGCTGCGCGTAGGAATTGTTTGACGTTGGCGTTTGAGTAGCACTAGTATGGTTGCGAGAAGTGAAGGTAAAATTAAGAGCACGGTAGGGAAGATTGGAGCCCGTAAGCAAGTGATAACGATGTGAAATGATAACGCAATCAGATGGTGGCAGCTGAAAGCAAGCTGCAAAGTGCAAAACTCAAAAGACAAACTTTTCTCCTTCCCTGTTCTCGAGCAACGGACTGGTTTTTCGGACGCAATGGACGATGAAGGGGGGAAACCTTCTTCATTCGTCCATTAACAGCCCATCGTTTATTCTGCCAAAGCCAAACTGGGGGACAACGAACGGGCGACGACCCATAAGGAGATGCGAGGGAGGTTTCCATTGCCGATGATTAATGTTAATTGTGAAAAGTGTTCGCGATAGCGTTCGCGGGGCTTTTGGCTCGAACGTGGCTCGAAGGATGTCGGGCGTCTTAATCCCTTCTGCTTCCCGGGGCCCCGTTTAATCCCTAATGAATTCGTGTCAGCTTTGGCTGCCGTCCCGCCACGCCTCGGATGTTGAAACTTAGGCAGAATAACTTGCATCCCAAGAGAGCGATAGGCAGAGCAAGAGGGTTGTGGATGTTAGGGAAATAGACAGGGAATAGAAACGGTGGATGCGTTTGTAGATTCACTAGGGGAGCCGTAGGCTGTAGATGGAATTGGAGGTGTTGTGAAATAATTTACCGCCGAAGCAGTGCCATGTAGCCATCTTATTATAAGGTTATAACATTTACATCTACAGCGTGTAGTCGAGGTAGCAGCAAGGTATAGAAGATTGAAATTCGGACGTGTAGATGGAATCGGTGGTGGTTTACGAGGGTTCATTCTTATGATTGGTAACTCTAAACTAGATTCGAAACCGAACGGGAACAGAGCTCGTAATAATATCAGAACTTTTAACGTTTGAGTATCGTCTTCATGATTTAAAGGTGTTGCCATGTATTAAAAGGATTAAAAATTATTATTTTACTTGTACTTGTAGCAGGTTAATCTAAAACGACAATACCATTGAGACACAAGCTATGACCGCAATGTTAAAGTTGGAATTGCATTTGAAACTTCAACTTATAATTGGGCAACTCTCATTGCAAATCTCAAAAGTCTCATTCACCAGCACAGGCACTAGAGATACCACCTCTCTTATAGAATGAAAACTCTGAAAAGTTAATCTTTTGCTTCTGAAAAGATGAATATAAAATTAGCCTGAAGCAACAGATTGTTGCTGATGGATGGAAATTCCCTCAGCAGGGCATAGCTTCTGAAGCAAGGAAAACGTACAAAACGAATAGTTGCAAACAGAGGGAAGGTCGTTCAAAATAGTAAATCGATATGCGCTAGCAACAACCGTTTCACGGAAACCCAACCCCAACCAACCAGTTCTGGTGCTGTGAGATGAGCTATTTTAAACCAGATGTTTACCGCTCCAGCGTGCTGGGAAGCTGGCGACCGATTCGTGTTTCGCAGCACGAAATCAGGATGAATAAATTTGAATTCTATAAATTCAATCACAATCGACGAACACGAACACTACCAATCCCGTTTTCGTCTCGGAAACGTCCACTTACCGGACGTGCTCGTGCCGAAGGACCAATCTTGGACAGGAAGCTTGAATTCTTCTTTCCCTTTCCAGATGGGTTGGGAGAGTAATGGGAAACGAACTTGGGCGTACGTGGTTGGCAAGAAAAATTATTTGGTACCAAATTTGGTCCGCCTGCCAATCGCCTGGAAGGACTAGAGAGAGAGAGAGAGAGAGAGAGAGAGAGAGAGGAGGGTTTTTGTAGGATGGTCGGACGTGTACTGCACCCACGGAATGAACCTGAAAAGGAATAGAGAGAGCGAGGAGAGGCGCTTAAAATATGCAAATTGAATTAATATGTTTTATGAATGCTGTTTTGATTTAGCTGACAGTCTCTGGGTTGGTTTTGGGTGGGAAGGAGGTGAGAAGGGACACGATGCTCCGGATTCTACTGTGCGGCCGATGAAGTTTTTTTTTCATGGACTGCCTGTCTGCCAGTTTTTATAGCCATTCCGGTATGCGTCTAGTCACAACCTTCCCAGCCGCTGAAGCAGACGAAATCTGTGTGTGTATGTGTGTATGGGTGAGTGACTCCGAACGCTGAGCATTCACTTATTCATCCGTTTTATGGTTTATTTTTTAAAAGGCGTTTTTTTATGGCAAAACAATGCTCGAAAAATGGCTGACTGAGGCTGACTGTAAGGGTGTGCGGTGGAAGAAATTGAAATGATGCTGTTGTCGTGCATTAACTTACGCTTTCAGACACTTTGCGAAACTTTCGCTCCACCATTGAACCCATGGATCATCATCGTTCGGGTGTTTTCAGTACGCCCCTTGATGGTAGGAATGGAAAATTAGGACACCATCGCTTTAAGCTACTCTTTCCGGTACGTTATGGTAATGGGTTTCGGGGATGCTAAGACCAAGCATCCGGTACGAAAAGAGAGCAACGACGAGGTATTGTGATTGTGTGTACTCCCTCTGTACGCCCGCACAATGGCAATGGCATCGGCAAAAATATCAACCCCATTTATGCCCGCAGCGGTACGAGCTGTAGCTGAGCACGTGTTGACAGATGCTTCATTATGCAAAGCGTTGAGCCAAGGCGTCAAAAGGCTACCAGGATACTACGAGGATCATGCATCTATTTGCTTTGGACAAACGAGCCGCTTGCGGATGGATTATGAAAATTAGCCAGACATCATTGCTATGGCGTACGCCACACTGTTGCGCGACTGAGCTTTTAGAAGCTTCAGGTGGATGGTATTTGTACGGCATTCATTGTCTGTTTTAAGTAATGAAATAATAGACCGCTTAGTAAAGTGCAGTAAATATTATGCTTTAAAAGATTTGCTGCCTTGCCCCCTACATTTATAAACGACCGTGCGCCTCCATCTTACGCGCACGTGTGTAATGTGCGAATAATAAGCACAACTTTTCACGATTCATGACGTCTGAAATAAAAGGGAACCAAAAACCGATGCTCCATTGTTGATGATAATTGAAGCAACAGACCCACCACGTTAGGCAATAATTCTCAAGCTAGTCTTGCAAATCATCCGCACGCGCGTAACATTGTCTGCTGCTGCTGCTGCTGCTGCTGGTGTCGCCCACTGGTAGGCAATGTCGTACATCATTGCACCCTAAACCAACTTTAACAGCAAAAAAAAGGACCACCGTACTTTCGTTTGATGTTCCAAATCAGATTTCCATTCACGCCAGAACGCGAGGAATGTAACGCAAACAGAAAATGACAGCGATGAATCTTCCCATGCCACGAGCACCGCCCATACACGAGCGCTGCTGTCCGTTCTGGTGGGAGCGTGTTCCAGGAAAAGCAGAAATCAACGAAACAAAAAGCAAGATGCAGAAAGGAAAAGAATTCTTTTTACCATTCCATTCCTTACCGTCATGCCTTGCTGCTGCTGCTGCTGCTGCACGGCTGTTGGTTGCGGCAAAGATAAAACAAAAATGATAAGTGAATATCAGATAGAATAGGGAAAACGGAATTTTTGGGGCAGATTTTTGGCAGAAGGTTTTGGTGATTTTCCCTCAGAAAAGGTACAGCGTCTTAAAACGATAGGACGATCTTTAAATTTTCAAATGGAAGGAATGCCTTTTTTGATTTTCCTTTTTTCCCGTCATGGAAAGCTTGTGTTTCTGCTTTATTGGTGTACAGTAGGAAAAAAGGGCAGCGCGTTGATTGAGATTAAAAAATGATACAACAGAAAAAAGAGGGAAAAAGTACATTTCCAAAAAAGTTGCTAATTTTACGACCGAATAATGCTCAACCCTTTAAACAGTGGAAAACGGGAATGTTAGAAGCATGGGACCACCACCAATGGGTTTCGCTTGTTTATCGCACCACATCACCCCGCCCAGGACGACGGTTGTCGGCTTCCCGTTTTACGCAAGAGAGGCACAGCGCTTCCCGGATGAAAAGCGCGCGCGTCGAGAAACTGGGCGAAACACGACGTGCTACACCTTTTGCACGCCGCTCGCGTGATGCGAAATCGAACGGTCGTGCCGTTCCGTACACACACACAGACAGCGACATAAACGGGGACTAAAAATAAATCAAAGCATCCCTGTGTGGTCTCCCCTGCTTACATCGTCACGCTTCCTGCCGTATTCGTCCATGGCGGTGGCTCCGGTTTGTCTTATCCAGGGCAACGCGTTCGCATGCTTCCCAGCTTCCCCTGTCCACTCCGGACACTCCGGCCCCACCAATTGAGCAATTTCCCAGCGGAGCGTGGCCACCGGGCTCTGCACGATGGAATGCTTGTACGATGGAATGGTGGAGAAAACACCGGGCAAGAGGGAAACTTTTCCTTCGATGTCCTTCGCAACCCGCACACTGGACCGGACCGTCGGAGTGGATGGCGTGACGGGATTTTGCTTTTTTTTTTTGGTTTTGCTTTGCATTCTGTGTGTCTGTGTGTCCTGTTGCTCTTATTTTGGATAAACATTCCTCCAGCACGGGCACATTTATGTGTACGTGCATGTGTGTGTGTGTGTGTTTGTGTATTTGCTTCGTCCTGTTGTTGCTGGCTGCTGCTGGCTGTCATCGGTTGTTGCTAAAATTAGCTACATAAATCATCATCCTGGCTGGCAACGCCAAACGGGAAGCTGGCAAGGGGAAGCGGGGAAGAGCGAGCAGCATTAGAAGCATTGGTGGTTGTAGTGAAATCAGGAAAATCCGCCCGCAAAGACACATGGGTATGGGTTGAGCGAGCGAGCGAAACGCGGCACGACCGTAAGGGATCGGTTTGGAAAATCGATCGATTTTCCGCCACCGTAACATGGTGGAAGGAAAGCAAAAATGATGCAAAACCTAAAAAAAAATTGACAAAAACGTTCAAAATATGTTACACTTTATGGTTCTGTCAGTGTTTGAAAGCATGTTTTATTGCTTTGTAAAGGTTTGTGTAGCAAGCAACAGAAGACGCTGTGCCGAAAGTTCCTAGCGATTTGTTTTGATGTAGATGTTTTGAAGTTTAATAAGCTTTTTTGTAGAAAAAGCTATAAATTTGTGTTATTTTTTCCTTTTGTTGTGAGAGGTGATAAAAGGTTTTAACATCCAATTGTCGTTTGATCAACAGCATCAACAGTTTCTGTTCACAATTTTCAGCAAACGCAATCAATTGATTTGATGTTTTAGGTTATTTCAAACAAATTGGCATATCTTAATATACCCATTAAAACCCATGCGAATGAGAATGTCATGTTTGATAATGATTTAAATTCTCAACACCGATAAAAAACAGGGACTTGGTGAAGTATCTAGTGATTTATTTTGTTTATTTAATTGCAAATACGATAATGAAACGTGTACATACTAGGTAGCATGTGCATCATGTGCGTTCAATCAATGGTTATATTGAAACAGATTTTTCCCCTCGCATCCTGTAGTTCAAACGCGGAAACTGAATGCCTCACTGAAACGCTCGATTTGAAACTTTTCAGCTCAAGATAATTATGCATAAAATCATTAAAATAGCACTGTCTGTGTACTAAGTACGTACGCAATCTATACCATCCCCACAAACCCATCCATTTCCCAGTCTATTGAAGCGCACCGCTCGATCACATCAACTTGAGCCGTGGGAAAACTTAAATTACGAGCACTTTCTATCGTTTTTTTTGTGTGTTGCTCTCTCTTGCACCCGGTTACCATCGTTACCGACCCTATAGCAGCCTCTTCTCGGTTCATTATGTAGCTTTGACTGTAGTGGTGCAAACCACTGCCAACGGCAACAGGTAGGCAAAGCCAGTTTGTTCGGTGTTCGGCACGCGGTGTGGGGCAAAACACTACAGTGGTACAGTTTTCTACTTGCCCGGTACGCGCCTGATAGGGAAAACTTGCTTGTGTGCGCTTCGTTTTAAAGCTGCTCGGAAACGCAACCATGTGTGCAAACGGTGGAGTGGCTGTGTGGAGTGTAGTGATTCTCGTGATTCTCGTTGCGGGCACTGTTGATTATGGATTGTAATGGTGCAATCCGTTGCGGTGCTTCGTGCTATGTTTGGCGCGTTGTTATGGTAGTTACGGGTGGGTGGGTGGGTTTGGCGCCTCCCACACAACTTGCAGTTGCTGATGCAGTTTGCTGCCACGAGGGTTGCTTGATGTGGACCAAACATAGCAGCTCGTGGATGGTGCAAGATAAGCATGTAAGCCAGCAATGTTTTCAATAAGTTAGAAATAGAAACATCTATGTAATGTGTTTTAAAACTTAAGAGGGATTTGTAATAAGAATTTGTTGAAATAGAAACAAATAATTAAAATCAGATTTATTTGGTTTGAATGAGACAAGAATATTAGGAAGCAAGGCAAATGTTCCATGTTGTCACATAAATGATTTTTCTAGAAGGATCTATTACAACCAATCTTCAATCTGACATAATTTTCCCACACGTGGACTAGCGACAGCTCGAGGCACACGTTCGAAGGCGTGCGCTAGTGTTGGGGTGGTCAATCCCTCGCGAGCTCATAAATCGGTTTCACTCACTAATGGGGAAGAGATTTAATTTCTTACCAGCACACCATGACCAAAATCGCCTCCGCCATTATCCCGCACAAACTGCTCCGAAAAACCACAATCATGGGTTGGCCGAAAAAAAAAACTAAAAGCCTCAATAAATTGATGAGGGATTTAGCCGAGCACTTTCGTCCTCCGTATGAAGCTCAGGGCTCCGGTGGGGGTCGCGGTTGCTTTACATTGGGCTTGTGGTTGCGCGTACATTCTTCCCCGTCCGGCCCTCTGAGCCGCCAATCTGGTGCTGATGGAGGTCGGGATATTTGATATCTGCTCCTTGGATACCTTTTACCGCGCTTATTGGGTGAGTTCGGGTTACCTATTTACTACTCAGTCAGTCGGCGAGAGATGGAGATTGCAAGAAGGTAGCCACAGCCAATTTTTCGACTAGCTGGAATAGATGGAAAGATTTGGTTTGGCTTTTTTTTTTTTTTTGGTGGGTTGGTATATTTTCCTGCGTCGCTTGACAGGGCCCGGGACAGGTAAAATGGAAAAATAGTAAGAACATAAATTAAAGCAAATGGCTCCGACGATTCGCTCGGGTCGTTTTCATCGCCAGTAATGGTCCGGTGGTTTAATGGAGAAGGAAAAGCCAAGCGGGTGGGATAAACGGAAGGCTCGGCAAAGAATGGGAAACGATTTTCAATTAATTAGCGAATCTCTCCATGGTGCAGGGTGTGGGGTGCTCGCTGATTTTCCCATTAAAATCGTTGCTGGAGAGGTTGTCATGTATTTTCTCTTCTTTTAATTTAAATATTTGAATGATTGTATCATCTTGTACGATGAAGTAAAATATCATAAAGTGTACTAGCTGAACACTATTCGCTTGAATGCTTTTGGACTTTAATATTCGTGTTATGGCTGTAATTATTTCTTAATTTATATAAACTTTATTTGTCATAGTGTAAAATCAAACAGAATTTTTTTGATTTTGGTGACGTTGACGATAAGTGGTGACGATATTATGTTGAGAAAATGTTCACATCTAAATAACCATTTCAAGCGATGGATAAGCAATAACT
>AXCO02008835.1:0-12974 GCA_000473525.2 Anopheles melas
AAAAATCTACCACCCCTGCCACGACGGACATACATATTTTGATAGACGAGCGAGTATGCGTTTTTGCAACCGGCGAAACAGGTGCAACGATGCAGTTGCATCATAGGGTGCACTAGCCAATAGAGAGAGAGAGAGAGAGAGAGAGAGCGCGATAGGGAGAGGCAGTGTGAATGCGAGTATGAGTAAGTGAGCGAGCGAGAAGCTACCGAGCCTTGAAGGATCATGCGCGCGAGAGTTTAATGCAGCTGCAGTTCGGGAAATCAGGGGAAAAATCGTGCACTGCGCCTTGATGCACTGAGATTGTAATTGGTTTTCTCTTCCTTTCTAATGCATTGGAATGCAGCGGAACTTCATTCATAATCACGCATCGGCTGGTACCGGAGCTTAGCTGCCAACAGTGTAATGGAATGCGAGGATAGAAAACCAGTAACGGTTGGCGTTACGATTTAAGGATGTTTAGTAGCAGCTGTAGCTTATTGAAAACTGGTATTGCGGGACTTACATTTTATCACACAACAGTTCAACTAGACATCACAATGGAATGTGAGAAGAGCATCATCAATGTGGCACATCAACAATAGACGCAATCACCAAGTGAAAACGCCGCTAATTGTCCAAAAATTGAATGTTTCCTAGCCTAATCAACCACCATTACCCGGCCCGCTCCAAATACTTTAAATTGCAAAATGTAATAAATCGTTTTCCGAAAACGACTGCCCGCTTAGGGTTAGGGATGCTGCCCGGTTGCCCTGCTTTCAGCTCTCCTCTCTTGCTCTGTCGCTTTTTGGGCAAGGGCCGGTTTTCATTTGCGAATCTGCTGCCCTGCTCTTGAACCCATCAGAGGCCAAAGAGCTCCAGACACGCACATTTGGGCGCCCGGTTTACTGCTTCGTACGCAAACCCCGACACTCATTTTTCGGCTCGCTTGCGTCCTTCCTTTCCACAACACCTCCCCGAGCAGCAACGGACCCCATCGTCATCAATGGGCTCACGCGAATTTTGGCAATTAATAAGAAATTGCTCGTCCACGAACCCCAGGCCCAATTGGACAGACACGACACGACCGCGAGAGGAGGGCGCACACACTGGTCGGAATCGCCGGTAGGCAACTACCGCTTCCTTTGGCGTTAATCTTGCACATGGGCAGGAAAGCGCAAACGAAACGAAACGTTGCAGTGGGAATGTAGGGCGCGCGCGCGCGCACGCCGGCCACCGGGAAGATCGAAAGAAGCTCGCGAGAGCTCTCGGTTCAATGTAGGGCGAAAACAATTTCGGGAAGCCAAATTATGGAGATTCAGCCAAGCAAAGGCAACACACACACACACACACACAATTGCACAATTGGTGGAAGATTGCTGCTGCCGACGGACGAGCGCACCAGAGTACGCCAAGCATGGTAACGAAATAAAGGAAGGAAATGAACACAAACAGGAAGCCGGCAGGAAATGAAAGAGAAAAAGCAACATGCTGCATGGGAAGAATGGAACGCAGAGAGCGAGAAAGAGCAAGGGAGGGAAAGGAAAAGAATGAAAAGAGAGAATAAGGCAGAACACAGGAAAACAGATACGTAAAGCAGCAAACATGAAAAGGAAAACGAACGTGCAGAGTCGGTAGTGCGAGAAGAAAGCTTAGAATTAGTGAAGAAAACAGGATAAAGCAACTAGAAAACAGAGGAACGGAGGAGGGTGGCCGACTAACGCAAGGCGCATAATATAATAATAAGAAAAGACAAACGCATACAAACGCATGTACAAAAACAACCTAGGGCACATACATACATGGTTAACATGAAACAAGGAAAATCGAGCGACATCAGAATATGCCGCCCTGCGCGCTTTGCTCTCTGCCCCTGTGCCCCGTTTGACAAGCGGCCAGGCAACAACAATAACAACAACATCAAATGGTATAACCACCGATTCCCTCCCCTTTGGCTCACTCCTTCTCACTTTAGGCAGGGGAAGCAATATAACACACACACACAGGAATAACAACAAAAAAACACAAGAAAAGCAAAACCCCCTTTTTTCTAACATCCCATCATTCCCGCGTCACAATGCGCGCTTGTACAACATTTGTATGAATAATAATCGAAAAAATGAGCCCCGGAACCCTTTTGGCTCCCTCTTTGGCGCGTTCGCGTCGACGAAGCAAGTGTGGTGGGGCAAGGGTAGGACGGGGAAGCGGGTCAAGGTGAGAGGTGGTACAAATGAAATAAAACAGGCCGCAATCAGGAAGGCCAGCACAGAGCTGGAAGAAAAAAAAATTGGAAGGAAAGCGATGGCTAACTACAGATCGCAAGGATATTAAGAAAACGATAGCACACTTTTGGGTTTGAAGGAAAATAGGAATAGAATGTGAAACCGAACCTAGCGTGGACAGTGGATGAAAGGAGCAGAAGACTGGCAAAAGTTATATAAAGCGAATGGGAAATAGTAAGAGATAGGAAAGAAAGAAATAGAGAACAGGAGAGCTTGATGAGGATCCTTTTGCACAAGGTGGACACAGATAAGATAAGATTATCATAAAGCAACTATTCAATGATTTGAATCGACATTTCAACAACACGTGCTAGTTATGAGATAAATATTCTCTTAATTCCTTCCTTCCTTCCTAATTCTTCTTCATTTTTTCATATTTTATGCATTTTTTTTGCTTTTTGAGAAGGAATTTTATGTTTTTAATAATACTTCTATGTTTTTAGTATCGATTTATGCATCTCTACTTACAATATTAACGCTACATTTAATAGCGAATGCGGAAGAATTCCTGCTGCTTGTTGCTTACTAGCTAATGAATAAAAAGCTCCCAATTGCTTACCTGTAACGAAACAAAAAACATAATATAAACCACATTAGTTTACTAGTGCAACAAATCAGTATGATAAGTTCTGAGGAAAAAATATAGCCCATATATAGAAATATAGAAAACCTCCCGAAGCGGACTGTAGGAACCGTTGGAAAAGATTAACGATTTGTACGGAAATCGAATCAACATTTAATGTAACACAAGCAAAGCTGCGAAAACGGTGATTTTCCGTACACCGCTTCACACCGAGCTTTTGCCTTTTTTGACGCAACTGTTTTTCACAGTCGCCGAAACTGTTTCCGCGGCCTCCTAAGGTTAATGAACCATTTTTTGTTTGCTGTTGTTTCGTTGTTGAGAGAGGTTTTCGCTCCGTTTGCTAGATATGTAGCTAGGAGCATCTGCTAGTCTCGCAGCAAAAGACTCCGCCACCACCACACATAGCAATATATCGCACAGTACATCATCTTTTAGTAGCCGCGTGTGCTGCGGGATTTGAACCTGCGATGAAGCAAACGCACAAAGTTGCAGACATTTTTTCAAGAAACAGTATTTAGCTGCCCATTTTGGAAGGAATAAAAAAAAACCCCACCGGGAAAAAGCTGCACGCAGGTTTGGGGAGCGAACGATAATAAAGCGAACCACCCGGAACGGAAGGCGAAAGTCCCGTTTTCCTCCGCCAACGGTACGGTTCATGAATTATACCGAAAAGTTTCAACCACTAATAAAACTCCACCCCTCCTACCCCGCTGTCACCTATTAAACTTACCAAAATGGTTGGCAGAGTGCGGGGCAATAAACAATTATGCAATGACTCAATTCATTGCCGGTGAATGAGTTTTACACTTCTGGGTTTCGGAGTGTGTTTCTTCTTGAGCGCTTGTTGTTTTTTTTTCTTCTTCTCTACACCAGCCCAGATGGGGAGCGCCGAGAGGGAGCAACCTTCCATTAATTGGGATCGGACAATCGAACCATATCGAACCATTGGTGAGGCGCGGAGACTAAAACAGCAAGATTGCCCACCAAAAAGGCACGATCAATTAGTGGAAGTTGAATTAGATAAACCTAAACAACGAGGAACAACAAACAAGCATGAAACCTTTCTTTTCAAGTACGGGGTAGACGATTCTCAGCAAACGAGCAAACGAGTGCATATTAGTTAGCAACCTTTGAACAATCGCAAGAACATAAAGTAGCAGTAGTTCTGTTCAGTATTGTGTTAAAGTGGTCTCCATTACTTCACACATCACACTCCAGCAGCTCTGCTTTCATTCCCATCCGAAATGGCAAAGAGAAACGCGAAACAAATACGCGATTTATCACACTTTCCTCCATCAAAACCTCTCGTAACAATCCGATTCTGCGGAAAGGTCATCACGAATTTACTACAATAGACAACGGCAAAGGGTGAAACGAGCACTTCGCCTTGCCGGGGGTTCGGTTCGGGCTTTTTTCCCCGCTAATTGTGCATCACCCTTTTTGCCCGATTTCGCTGCAGTGCATTTCGCTCGATGACCCCGTGTTTTCCCGCTGTGCAACAGCACCTGACGAAAGCAACAAATTGCAGCGAAACGAAAGGAGGGATTTTAGGGGTTCGGGGCTAGGAAGGTAGATTTAGCGCTGCACGGTGTAGAATTTTACAGGCTATGTGTGACCATTCCCATCTTTAATGCACCCATGTAGTTGCTTTGGCATGAATGCATGAATTTCCCTTCTGCCTAGGCCTGATCAGCCTCCAATCTCATTAGCTTCTCGCTAGCCACGATTAAAGGAGGTCGTGAGATGGCAGTAGCATCACGATTGCAGCAACTTTGCCTGACGAAGTGACTAACGATTAGTCGACAACAAAGCGCGGTGTATTCTATTGGATGAGTGAAAGTTCTTCTTCAAGAAATTGAATGTCAAAATACCAGTCTTTGGTATCATCTTATTGCTATCTAATACCCTGATATTCAACTCCAAATGAGTTGAAATTATTCTTCAACTTCCATGTTCAAATGAAATCCTTTGGTATCTTCTTGCAAACTCTTTTGTAATACCTGTAGAATACCAAAAGAGACTACCATTGCTAACTGAAATATCTAACGTTACATCGCAGTAACGCTTTGAATTCTGAAACAACTACTCCAATATCCCGCAATCTGATCTTCTAAATGATTTCCAAAATGTTCCAAAATATTCCACACGTATATCGTCTCCAACTACGAAACTAACGACCAACGATCACTATCAACCAAGATCCGGATAATTGCTCATTCCTATTCGGGTTTTATATTCTTCCTTTCGAGCAGCATCTTTCGTCCTTTGTACATTACGTTCTTCATTCATTTCCAAAAACACAACCACCACACGGCAAAGTCGTTAAAGGATCAATGCGTCCAATGCCTCGTGTTAGCTGTCGGTTCGTGACTTCCCTTGTTCGCCCTCGGTTGCGCCCTCTCCGTATGCAATATTCTCAAGGATCGCTTCACTTCCTTCAGGTCTTTTAGGTACCATTAGCACCAGCCTACTGTATGTGTTCGGATTCAAAATCGATCCTTCATCGATTATGTGCGATTCCTTTTCCCTCGTGTGAGTGTGTGTGTGTGTGCGTTCATACGTGCTTCTGGCGCAATTACTGCCGGATGTCCGTTTCAATACCCGCTGGGTAGCCCTACCATGCTGTGTGTTTTTCTGTGTGCCCGTTTTGAAAACGCAGCCGCACACATGGTCGATGTGCTCGATTCTTAAGCTACCGATTCGCACGGGATAATGGCTTTCCAATCCACCACAGTTTGGCAAGGAGTGGCGTAGTTCCTATGGCTTGACTTTTTGAATCGCTTTTCAATCGGGAAAGATTATCTCGCCTCAGCCATGCCATACCCGGCAATCCAGTGGTGCCTCTTCTTTGCAAATAGGAGATATTAAAATTCGTTCCTTCCTGTATCTAATCCCTGGTTCGGCTTGACCAAACTCTGCTCTCCCGCCTACCGGAACAATGAACCTCGCTTCGCACGTTCTCTCTCTCTCGCTCGCCTGGCGCTACTGATCTCTTTTACATATTTCCCTCCACACGGCGGATAGCGAACAAATTTGGACAACAAACTGTCTTCCGACCGGTCAACGTTTCGGTGTTGTGTGTGTGTGTGTGTGTGTGTCTCCGTATGATAATTGGGAGGAACAGGAAATCGTTTCGTTGGCACGGTTCCGGGAGAAGGGAGGGAGCTGCGATATCCTAAGAAGCTGATCATCCTTTCACATGCGTTCGCCAAAGAGAAACGTAAAGCCACGGCCGGAAAGAAGAAGCCTATTCGAACCTAGACAACTAGAAGGACGGCAGGACACGACAAGACGCGCATCAAACAACCAAGGTACAAAAAAAAAAGAAATCCACACACAAATACACGAGAAAGATCACTCGCCCGTTCCGATCCACTGCCAAAATTTGATGAGAATCTGTCCAATTTCCATCACGTTCGTGTCGCCCCGCATCCTCTTCACCCCGCGCCTTCCTGCCACCCCTCCTCAACCATCGGTCGATCGCTCTAGGCCCGCGCTCTCACAACTGCCCCCTGTGAAACCTATACTGCGCGCGCTGGTAGCAAACCCCTTGGCTGCCTGTTTCCTTCCCTTACGCTTGCGCAAGTGTGTGCGTTTGCGCAGAACGGATATCTGTGCGCGCATACACAAGCCTACCACCGAGCCGCACCGCTCCAGTTTGGCAGAGCAGCCCGTGCAGATTTTCGGCAGCAAAGGATTTGCAAATCCCGAGCACAAACCCGTTGCAGTGAGAAAGGGAGAGAGCAAGATGCCCAAAATTTGGTTGCCGAAAAAGGCTTGGCTTTCCCCCTTTGCGTTGCGGAAGCGGATCTCATCGGTGGAGCCGGCGGGTGCGGAGGGAACGGGTTGGAACGGCGCGGAGCAGGGCCACCGAAACGAGGATATCTGTTTCCTGGAGCATTGGCGCGAGGGTTCGGTCAAACGCTGGGCTGAAGATCTCGAAGGGCAGGTTCAGCAGGGGGGGGGATTGAAGGGATGGGAATAGGTAAGTTGGCCCTTTGCGATCCTGCACAACGAGCGATGATTGACACTTGAAGCATAATTCGTTTCCCTTTCTTTACAATAGCGAAACTAGCTACCCTTTCTCTCTATCTCTTTGTTTTCTTTGCTTTTTTCGCAATTTTTTTTTGTTTTCTTAGTTCCATGTTTTTTTTCTTTACAGATTCTGGTTTTTTAGATCCTTAGCCTAAAAATTAGAATTTTATAGTGTTATGAACTGTGTTGTTCTATAAAGAACTTCATGCATTAGATTCTCAAGTCATAAGAGCAGCAGCGTTTGAAGTAATTGGTCATTAACATAATGAGTAGTTTTTTTAACAAAAAAAAATGTCAGGACTAATACGTAGCTAATTTAAATATTGATTTAAATATACAAGGAACAAAGAAATCACCTCGTTCAACATGAGCGAATTGAGTTGAGTTGAGGAATATAAGTGTCCAAAATATCTTGGCTTTTCGTAAATTATGTTGCTAAATAAACTAATTTACAATAGAACCCTTAAAGTCTTGTTTCTAAAAGCGAACTCTTTAAAATATGGCTATAAACGTTTATACGCTGTCAAATCATGTGGAAGAAATGTCAAAATCTAGTAGGCCATATTAGTATGTGAAATGACATTGAACAAATGAAGATATATATTTCGTATTTCCAAAGCTCAGAATTTTTATATTCTTACAAAATGTAAAATACCTATGATACTGCTGTCCATCCAAAGGCGTCCAAAATTCCATTATCTTCTTTGCTAAAGTCACACAACTAGCACTAGCACCGTAGTCACTATAAATCGTGTACTAAAACCAACTACTAGCAACGTCAGCGAACTATTCTTTACTGAATCGTAAGCTCTTCTCCGCTTAATCTATATCTCGCTTGGCCCCGGTCAAACGCGCACACACACACATACCCATTTTCAGTAATAAAATCCGTTTGTATATCGTCGGCAATCGTCAGACAGTGCATCGTCCATCTTCTAGAAGCATGATTGCAACTGTACCATGCTCCGATGAACCTGATGCAATGGAAGCGCAAAAATTAAACGCACATGCAAATTCTTTCACAGCAAACCGAGCCACACACCGAGAGCGCAGAGTTGGAATTTAAAAGCCCAACGCAAATCACAACATATTTCGTACCACCGGGAACCGAGGACGCAACGGGGCAAGCGAAGGGCGAAAAAACATAATCCAATCTTCGCGTTGACCCTTACCGGCTGCACTGCAACAACTGCATTGGTGTGCAAAACGTGGCACGAGGCCGATGGAAAGGTGATGTGAGAGGGGAGATGAGAAGAAGGCATAACGATGGTTCGTTGCAGCTCTCCGTTTGCCAATTTTCCCGAGAAAACGGGAAAAAGTGCACCGTCGTGCGCACGGGAGGGAATGTCGCAAGCCGACTCGTGGCGTAACGATATACTGTCCCAGTGAGCTCCACTTACATAATACACACAAACACACACACACACACACACGTGTACCTCCCCCGGAGCGTGCTGGGCCGTCCCGTAGTGACGGATGGATCATATTTTTATGCTACCGACAGCACCGTCGTTGCAACGTGCATTTTGCAGCTCGTGGAAGTGATGGGCTACGTATGGAAGAATGTGCTGCAATTGCACTTTCTCGATAGAGCACAATCTGTTGCATTTGCTGGACGCTTGCAAGAACGAAGGTGTTAAAAATGGTGGATTGTTTTTTAAACTATCGTGTAAAAAGGCGTCCGTTAGAGAATGAATGTTCAATGTCTGCTGAAGGTCAGCCACGATCGCGAATGTTGACCGATGCGCTAATTATTGGCCGAACGTTACAATTAAAGAGTAGGAGCAATTTTTGGGCATATCTCTTTTCCAATAGAGCCTTCAAAGCTTTAATTCAACGCTCAATGCGTCCCTGGGAACGAAACAAACTCGCGCCCGACGCGTCCCTGGGAGAGCGGATTCATCGGAAACTTTAAATCTTAAGACAGAAACGCGGCCCCAACTTGTTCAAGGTGAACTTCTCTTCGGGGGCTGAAGGATGAGAATAACAACGCTTAGCCAAAAGCAAAAAAAAAACAACCGAGACAGATCTTCCAATTCGCGGAAGGATGCAGTATGCAGCACCACCAAAACTGCATACTGCTACTCTCGGAGCAACAACGGAGCAATCAACAGAACAAGAAGAAGAAGATAAAAACACCACACTGAGAAGCTCTCCCCAAAGCCCTCCCGCCCTCTGGCGAGGATCGCTGCCACCAACACAGAAGGAAGTCGACACAAAAAGGAGCTGCAGCTTCCCGCGCATTTTCGAGCGCTGTGTGGAACATTTTTTGTTCCGTTGTGGTTGTCTTGACTGCTTTCTGTTCACTCCATCGCTGTGGCTGCCAGCCGTGCTGCTCTATGTCTGGCCCACGAGCTTCTCGCCAAAGTTTCAAGGTTAGAGTGCGCCACTTCCCAGGCCACCGCAAATGCTGCGCCGTCTCCGTTTTTGCCGGTTAGCAAATCTCTTTTACGCGACAAGCCAGCCGCCAGCAGGATGATCGCCCTCCCGGCTCGCAGGGGAATTGGACCGGAGGCGCAGGATGATAGTAAAAGTGGCGAAACCGGTGCACGAGGTTAGTCGTCGAAAGCTGCTATTGCAGGCAGGCGGCCGTGCAAGTCAGGTGCAGAGTGGAGGGATCGGCGGTTTGGCTTCTTGCATCGCGTTCTGCGTTTTTCCGTTGCACCACGTTCGGTGCGAAACTTGCCGAAACACGCTAACACCGCCCAGCATTCAGTGGAGGCAGGCGAACAGGTACAGCCATGCACAAAGCAGAAAATCGATTCCCAGAGTGTCCGGATTCGCGACGGATTTCGGCAGCTCGCCAGCCGGCAGTTGGGCCAGACGACGAACAGGAAATGAACAGGTGATAAATGTAAGCCATCCACTCGCGATGCGTGTCTGGAGTTTGCATCTTCTTTTTTTTTTCTTCTGTATGCTTTTGTCGTTAGATGCTCGGTAATGTGTCTTCTTGCTGTTCCCGAATGCATCCACCAGTTTTCTGATGCCAAGTTTTGGGCAATGTTTTAGGCGTGAAATCAAGAACCAACCATGTGGTTTGTTCTTAACACGATTTCTACTGCTATGCAATAAATACTGCTGTGCAATAATTGCCCATTTTATTTTCTTATTTTAAGGTTTTTTTTATCAGATATATCACAATTTGGCGCGTTATAACTGTCAACTTTAAGTGTACAAGCTGGTGGCGCCACCTACTGGACGCCTTCGAAAACAGAAAGGGTTTATGATGAAGGTACAAACCATGCCGAAAAAGACCGTTTTAATCAGTGGCTTAGCCGGGAGAGGGCTTGCCTAATCGAACCACGTCCCAAAACGCCCGTCTGTCGGCCAATAAATCATCGACGAATGTGGGGAAAACCTCAAGCGCCGTTCTTTTCTGGTGCGTGGATTCAATTTAAACCCCAGACATCTTCTCTCGAAAGATCTCGCACAAAAAGAAGATCGCTATCGATCAAAGCGTTCCCGGAGGGGAGGGTGCTTGGTGTTGGTTGATGATCAGTTTGAAAGAATTCAGCACGGGCTCCCATCTCTTTCGCTTTTTGTGCCTTGCGTTCGCCGAGATTTGCAGCGCATAAAAGGTACCGTTAAAGAGCGCATAAAAACGCCAAAAATTTGAACCTCATCTTGCTTTCGTGGGGATTTTTAGGGGGGGCAACTTTTTCGCAGAACCATCTCTATCTCCATTCATTGGATCCTTCTCGGAAGCCTTTGCCTCACCTCTGTTGCTTGAGTTTGGTTTGATGATGGTTTGCTTAATTGATAAAAAAAAAACATAGACAATTAATCATTTTACTGCCCAATGTCACAAACAAGCCCTGCGAGAATTCTTTTAAGCGTTTGCCCTTGTTTGGTACTCGAATGGTTGGAATGACTGTAGGCGAGCATATAAATTTTTATTGACTCTCTTTGGCCTACAAGATTGCAAATAATCTTCATATCAGGCACAGAGAGATTCCGATATGATGTAATTGCTTCCAGCTTGATTATGCAACGCTCGGTACATGTTCCTCCTGTTCCACCTGGAAAACGCAAACCGCAAATCGTCCACTTCCGTGACATGCTTTCTGCTTCCTTCCCGCGCGCAACAAAGTACAAGGATTCGTTCACAATCCCACCACACAACGCACATGATGATGCGATATGATGGGGCGCGTATGGATATGAAATTTGAGCAGTTCAACAACGAGGAGCGCGCACGCGGAAAGGCGCACCGAAATATTCATAATCCCCGAGGGTCCTGGTCCTGCCGTCTTCTTCCTCTCCGACCATCTAGGCGTAGAGTTCGGGCTACGGGGCACAAATTCGCGCTCTAGTAACCAGCAGCCGCAACCTTGAGCAGCACGGTTTTGCGAAAACGGTGCACATCCAAAGGGAGCACACAAACACGGCAAAACTACAGCACCAGAGGAACGTATACTGAAGCCAGGAGGTATTATATAAATGTTGGCAATTGGGTTCAGTCGGATTCCAGGATGGGCAGTTAGGAGCGGACCCATTCGCGGCAGAAAAAAGAAGGAACCCCCGTGGCAGGAGGGAAGGGCCGCACAGTGGATGAAAACGGCCCAGAACAGGAGAACCTTGATGGTCTGGCAGCCAGTGGGATAGAAAGAGCGAGAGAGTGGCGAAGCAGGCAATCGCTTAGGATTGTAGAAGCGAATTTTCGGATTTTGGGCACAAGAAAGGGACCGATCCTGTCCTGCTGCTGCAAAAAGGGAAGGGGAGTAGAAACGAACAACAAAAAAACAACAGCAATCTCTCTCTAAAGGGGCTCTTGCAGGCAAAGCACCGCGCAACTCTAGACCGTAAACACACACACACACACACACGGTAAGAAAGGTTGCCGCCGAAAGCCCGAAAGAACAAGACGACCGTCATCAGGTAGCGAGCGAAAACCGTAAACGAGGACCTCCGCACCGCTAGAAACTACTCCAACAGAGCCCATGTAGGGACGGAGGAGCAGTGATGAACAGAACGGGGAAGGTACGCGAATGGGATATCGTCGGTCCGCGCGCGAATTTTGGACGTGATTATGCGAATTGAGCAGATTTTGGAAGCAATTCGTCCAAGAACGAGGACAGCATCTTCCCATCCTCCGTTCCGCTCAATGGGTTGGCCGGTGTGAAACCGATTGGAAAGGTAAGACTAGAGGTTGTCGAGGGTTTAGAGGCTTGTGAGTTTACTGAACACACCGTACACTGTGGAAGTGTATGCGTAAGTGTGTGGGAACGATTTCGCCGTAACAGAGATAGTCAAGACACTTCTTCAGGGACATCTTTCCAATACTTTACAGTGTATCGTTAGTGTAGAGGTCAAAAGACACGCAACGAAGTACATATCCAATTCCATCGAGATGGACGATTTTTACTACATTTTTCATCCTTGGGATATTGTGGATCTACCAAATCATGAACAATAAAAAAAATACACACATTTTCAATAAGGACAAAAACCCACAAGGACCTAGTTCTACAAGGAGCGTTGCGTTACTAATCGTAATGAAATATTCACCTGGCACCATTCTGTGTTTTGGGCGCATCCAACGGCGGGTCGAAGATTTGCTCACGATCCTCCTTCGACAGCTCCAGCTCCGAAAACTGCTCCAAATTAGACGCCATCTTTTAACGATCTGATCTCGATTTGTCTACTAAATGTGTAGCTCGCTGCTGTTGCTCTGCAGAGGTCGCTGTTGTCAGTGATGCTGAACAATTCCAAGGCGCTTCTGGATCTCGATATCAAGACTTAATCCTTCGCTCGGGGAACAGGGGCTTAGAAACTGGTCCACCAGTACGACACACGGAATGCACGGAACCACGGGAGGCACACCGGTACAACTACAGCACACATATAAACGCGCGCACAAACGAACAAACAAACGCACACAGAACACCAACACTGAAGCAGCCCGCTCGGTAGTCTACTTTATCAGTGGCTTGTTTCCAAAATGAATTCTTCCGAAGAGACACGTGCGTTATTCACCAAACACTGGCCTGGCCTTTTAGAGATCGCGAGGACTTGCAGACACAAAAAATATCGTAACGACTCGGAACTACGGGATTCGAGACCGGGAAATAGATACACGTGCACACACACACACACAC
>KI921542.1:0-14789 GCA_000473525.2 Anopheles melas
AGAGAGAGAGAGAGAGAGAGAGAGAGAGAGAGAGAGAGAGAGAGAGAGAGAGAGAGAGGAGTAATAGCACGATCAGTCTCATTTCCGTGTTCAAAGTTGAGGATCACCGTTCGCCAAATTACTCACAACATAAACCGTGTAAAAACGCCAAACAATCGTGGTATCGTCACAACGATATCTTGCCGTAGAATTCCTTTTACAATTTCACGAGCGGCCTCATCTACCGTCAGTGGAGCGAACCTAAAACAAAATAAGACGACGACGCATTATTTCGTGTACTTATTAGTTGTATGAAAGATGGGCATACCTTGGTTTCTGCAGGAACTCAATAACATCTTTTCGTGTCGTCACGTAGTACGGGTTAACGCAGGTTGTTCGGACGCTTTTGGAAAGTCCCTGGATGCGCAGCTGCTCCGTTAGCGAAGCCATGAATCCGGAAACGGCAAACTTTGTCGCCGAATAGACGACGCCCCACGGGAAGGCGTACATGCCGGACATTGACGATATGCCAATGATGTGGCCCCGTTTACGCTTGATCATTCCATCCAGAAACACTTTCGTCATCTGCGTG
This sequence comes from Anopheles melas, assembly GCA_000473525.2. Classification (NCBI taxonomy): domain Eukaryota; kingdom Metazoa; phylum Arthropoda; class Insecta; order Diptera; family Culicidae; genus Anopheles; species Anopheles melas. The sequence goes on from KI921542.1 coordinate 572, forward strand.
GAATGAGATAATGAATTCAGTTTAAAAAAATATATAGTTTACCGTGAAATTTTGACACCGTCATTTGCATAGTAATGTGGCGCGAATGCGATGGTATCATTTTGTATCTAACATGCTTTTATTCTTTCGCTGTCTGGCATTTTTTGGCGAACATATCGTAAAACGCAGATTGCAAAATCCTATCAAAATGATTGATTATCTCAGAGGTTGGACACCATCACATGCTAATGATGGGAAAAATTATGAGGGAATCTGGCGTGGAACCCATCTTGATTGGAGTAACGATTTGCCCTTGTAGACTTTGCAGACTTATTAAGATTTATCACCACACTATGGGATAGGACAGAATTTCAATCGAACAGATCGAACCAGACCGACCCGGAATCAGTTACATTACCCGATTACCCGGTAAAAAAACCTTTTGGTTCCATTCCTTCCAAGAAGTGAACGGTTTCAATCCATCCCTTTTTCGGAACTTTGCCATCACTACTCCATGCAACTTTGGGGGTTTCGATTTTTTTAAAATTTTATTCAAACTAGTTAGCCCTCAGCGCATGTTAACTTTTTGAAAGTTTTCCTTCACCTTATTCCGGTTTTAAGTGAAGATATATAAAAAAGTACAAAAAAGTAAACTCGTTTTTCGCGTTGTTGCGGTTCATTACAGCGCCAAAAATAGATCGCAAAAAGCAAATTGTTTTGATAATATCGTTCCCATGCCACGATCACTTGCGATATTGATATATCGTTCAGTACGAAACACTTGAACGGACTGGACAAAGAAACACACTTAACCCGGAATGAGTGACAAATGTCCAACTCATGGCTGGCAGTGTAAAAAACACTTATTAGCAAAAATGACAACACAAAATAACGCAAAACTCACCCCGCCCGTCCTTCTAAATAACCTGCGTGTGTTGTAAATGATCAAAACGATCGAATAGCATGTGCAAAGCATAGAAGGCACACAAAAACAGACCCTGTGCTTTGATTCCACTGAACTGCCTCGCCCCCCCCCCCCCTCTGCCACTTTGGCCCTTCCCACTGAACGTGATAGTTAAAAGTTCGTTAAGATCGTCAGAAGCTACCTGAAGTGTTATTGTATGCTGGAGCATCCTCAGATATAAAAATCTGTATCGCCCTGTTAATATTATTGGACGTTCTACTCAAGTGTGTACTTCCTGCTTTTAGCATAAATCATTGTGAAATGTTTTGTCTGCCTTTTTTAACAAGAAGATTGGGATCTGTTACGGTGTATTTAAAGAATTTCTATCTCACCTAACCTTGGCAGTGGAGTTTCGTTCACGAGCCACATGATTAGACAACATTATACAGAAAACGCTTGCCCATTCAATGGACATCACCCAAAGGTCGCAAAAACATGGCTAATTTGCCGTGCTAAAAGAAAACGGCCGGGCCCACGATCACTGCTGGGGAGAGGGAGATCGTAGGACGCATTTCAATCAACATCATGAATGGACAAAAATCGAATACTGTAGCCTCCAGCTTTAAGAATAAACAACTCCACGATACGTTTCTAAAACAGGTTTTAGTAAAATTCAATATCTGAAAAAATATCAGCCAGACATTCGGATAGGCATGAGTTCCCGTCACTTTTGACTTTACGTAAGAGCATTCCGCAAAAAAGCCAAAACGGGAAAACGAGCTATACCCACAAATGTAGCTCACGCTGGCGAAGGTACTGTGGCCTTCGTGGGTTTTAGGGTACAACTATTGACTGCGAAATTTCTCTTCCATAGATTTGATTTATCTTGATCCGGGCGGTTGATGAGCGAGAGCCATAAAAAGTGGAGCGAAGTTGGATTATAATAGCATTAATGTCCAGTTTGGTTTGTTTTCAAATGTCCCTGATCGTGTTCACAAGGCCAGCCACTTTAATTGTGTCTGGTCAGACACGTTAGAAAGAGATCTTTTAAAACTCATCCCTTTCGTCACAGCTGATCGGAGCACACAGAAGTACACATTACGACTTCCACTTCTTCGATCGCCATACAACATACACATTATGGTAAATATGTGGTCATTTAATTTTAACGCTCTTCACGCGTGAATAATATCCGACACACGACACACCTTCGCGAGAAGCATCTCTAACGGTCACTCTTCACCGACGTCTACACAGCTTCCTCAATTGTATACACACAACACACACGCACATACACACACGTGAACACGCTGTTTGGGTGACGATTAGATGCACTTAACCGTCGCAGCGTCGCGAGCGCAAACGGAAACAGGATGCAGCATGACCGATGGCACCCTTGGCCTTGAGACTTGGGAACCGGAGTGGTCCCACACAGGTCTGTGAGTGAGCTTACCCATACGTGCGACTTGATGTTAACATCAATCACGCTGTTTGCCCGCTCGACATCGGAATCGTTTACGAACGCAAACATGATAAGCCCGGCATTGTTGATCAGTATGTCCACTGGGCCGGCGCCATCCCGCTCAATCCGTTCGCCCAACGTCCGGCACTGCTCGTACTGGGACACATCCACGCGGTAAGCACGAGCTGCCACGCCGTACTGCTGCCTTAGCTCCTCGGCCGTCCGCTCGGCCGCTTGCAGATCAATGTCCACCAGCACCAGATGGCAACCGCGAGCCGCAAACAGCTGAGCCATCGCACGACCCAACCCATTGCCACCGCCGGTAATGAGCGCTACCTGGCCGCGCACATCTTTCTGTGGGCGCGGGACAAACATGGTGTAGATTTCGCGCACTATTAGCGGCACACCGAGCAGGATCACTTTCACCAGGTCCAGCACAATAGAGAGCACCGTAAGCAGGGGTTCGAGGGCGATCACGAGCCGGATGTGCGGTGGTTCGGCGGAAGGTGGTGTGACCGATTCCTCTTCGAACGTCGCGGTGGGAGACGCCAACCTGTTCGTTCGTTCACTGGTCGCGGACGGCTTCATCTTTTTCGAGCGACGCGATAGCCACGAGTTCCAGGGACAGACTGGCACTGACGTCGCCGGTATCGGACACTGACAGCGCGCTGGGTGGCTGTGCGTTAACGGATTGTGTGTTGGTCCGCGAGCGCGCGCGCGCCCCTCGCTCAAGAGGTTATCCAAAGGGGGAGGCTTTGCACCGGGTGGGGAGAACCGCGTGTTGATCGATGAACACTATGAGACAGCGTGGAAAAGGTTGTTAACCGCCGTGGTGGTTATTGCATAATTTTTAGCAAAATATATTATTTACCAGGCGGGTTATCATGTGGTACAAATTCGGTGCATTTTGCGCAAACTTTGATTTGCGTTCTTTTGCCAATTCCTGTGTACATGTACAGCTGTGTGTATGGTATGTATTTGCAGAAAACTATGCCAAATGCCGGGTGCTTTGTTATTTACATAAATTTTCTAAATTATTATCTCACGCAGCATCCCATAGTGCTTCCATCTTCCAAGACAAAACCTTCCGAATCACGCTTCCTTTTTGCGCGTCGATCATTGGCGTATCGTCCACCGTCCATTTCCACCGTATCGTCTTGTTTTTTTTTCTTCTTTCGATTGGAGACATCCACACGCAGCAAATGATCCACAGTGATGACGTACGGAGACGAGTTTCATCCAACACAAATGTGCAAACATCCAGGCAAAACGTAGCCGTAGGTTTGGTTTTGTTTCTTCTAAGGCTTCTTTTTTGTTGCTGCTGTATTCTCACTTATAATGAGAATCTTGAATTATTGGTTACGGTTCTCGCTGCGGTGACTACTACTGTTGTTGATCGCCGGACGTTACTCAATGCCAATGCCATGCCAACGGCACATGTACGTCCGCGAGGGGCACATGCTGTACGTGAAAGGGTATGAAATTAGCACCAATCATTGCCTTTGATAATAATAACCTAACGCTTAAATACGTTTGAATCTTTCGTTTCGTTAGTGTGCGTGCTTCCTTTCATCAAAACCTTTAAAATGAATAAAAAAATGCCGCAACAACAAATTACGGATGCATTGGTTGGACACTTTTTTGTTGATGTTGTTCATTGGATTTTGATTGGAATGGTCATCTGTTTTTTGCGACATTAAAGGGGGACAGTGCATGTTTACAAACATCTTATTGATTGACTATTATTTTAAACTATTTAGGTTTTGCTCCCCGGAGACGTGCAGACCTGTCTGCCTCCATCTGACTCAGTTCTTGTCTCCTGTATGTTCCCACTTTATTTACTCAAATTTCATTTTCGTAAACTTAAATCAATATTGGCAAGATCGATCACCTACGAAACACAAACGGTGGGGTTGGTCGCGTTGTGGTACAGTCGCCACTTCACCCGCTACCCACTTCAGCATTAAACATTGTCTGTGACGTACATTGGGGCGTACTTCGACCACCCAATTCATTACCCCCCCCCCCCCTGCTCTGCACACCCGTTACAGATTTTTGTCAAGTGCGCCGAGTCACTATTTGTTGACGCGTTCGCCGTTGTTGATGAAGTTCACTGTCATGGGTACGATCAGCCGGGTCAGTCAGTCAGTCTCGGGGGTTTCTCGTTCGATCATCAACCGAAAATAATGAACGTTACAGCCCTAGGCCCTCAGACGCACTTAAATCAACAAGCTGTTTGCTTAGGCAACGCATTATTTGCCGTTTAATGATTGTGTCGCAGGTAATTGGTCAAATATTTGAACGCTACAGAGTGTATAGTTTTTGGCAGTTAGCAGTTAATCCAGTGTGTGTAAATCAGACTTTCTCTGATGAGCTATAACAACATCCAATAGCAATCCGGTTTGAATGTTTTAATTGGACCAATTGTGAAAGTTTAGTTTTGTGACAAGATCACCAAATTTTGCACGATCATGCTCTGCTGACCGTTGCGATGATGTAAGACAGTACGAGTCAAAATATTGACGTTAGTTTATTCAGTGTTTGAATTCGTTTGATTAAAAATAAACTGCGAAAAGCTAAGTGATGTATGCGATTGTATAATGCAGGGGTCTCCAAACTTTTCAGTTCGCGGGCCGCATTGCTTCACAATCAACTTTGTTGAGGACCATTTTGACGTTACCTTTAGAATGGGTGGAAGTTCAAATCTTGTTTTAATAAGAAAATACTAGCAAAATACATAAAATTTCTGGAGCTTTCTTTTATTGAATCTTGATTTTCGTCTTCCAGAATTAAAAAAATAAATTTTGATTGGTTAGTCAGAAAAGAAAGCTTTTTAATTTAACCTTCACCCAGTCATCGCGGGCCGCATTAAAGGCTATTGGGGGCCGTAGTTTGGATACCCCTGGTATAATGTACTGTGGTAAGAGTTGAAAGTGAATGGGCCTGCTAACTCTTTACGGTTCAACTCTTGTATCCAAACGAAACTATGAAGGCGTGACGAGGTGTCCGGAAATAGAGAACTAAGAAGATTGATGGTGGGAAACCGTATTGATAAAGAAAGTAACGATCATGCTCGATCTGGAATGTTTAAACTGATATCCATTACCTGAAAAGATTTTTTAAGCTTATTGATCAAACTTATGATCATATTTTGAAAGTCTTTACATATTTTTTGGAGCATCCAAACAGTCTTTACAGTGTGTAAATCTCTAACCTCAACTCTGTGCTCTGTGCTCGATCCTCAAATGACCCCACTCCACGAATGCGAATAGATCAACTGCAACTGCCGTTCTACGGTGAGCACCGAAAAGAGTGTTAATCTCCCATAAGGTGACACGCTTGAAGCAATTCATACGCGCTTCCCTTAGATCATAAACCGGAAAGCGCGACCACACTTAATTCTAACCTCTCCCGCCACAGCCATTAGATGCCGGTGGCGACGCGGTGAAGCGTTCCGAATGACACAAAAATGAGAACTTATGAGGTCAATAGCGTAAGATGTCACCAGCAAGATATCTGCCACGCGAGGGAAGAGAAAAAAGGGCTTGCAAGTAAAGTACCGAGCGACCTCTAATTGATCCATTGTTCGCGGGCAGATTATCGTTGGGCGGAACGCGAAATATGTGCGGATATATGCGGCAGAGGAAGCACGATTAGTCTCCGTATGGGGTGTTGTTGTCGCTGGAATGCTGTAATGTTATACAATGCCAATTTTTTGAAAACACACATTTGTTGTAAAATTATAAAAGCTATATTGTTCCCTGCTCGTAAGAATAATTAGAATAATGTCTTTTTTGCAGGATTAATATTTGCAACAGCACAATAAAAATAAATAAATACGCGATTGTCTGTGCTCATGTCCAACTTTAACTCTCCAAAAGGTTTTTTTTTCTGAAAAAGACACATTTGGTAATGAGCTTTTTCAACCTAGCAAGACTACATTGGCCCCTTAGTCATTTACAAACCCACTGGCAAACACTTTTACTTCCACCAGTCCGTGTGTGTGTTTGTGTGTGTATGTCGAGTCGTATGTTAATTTTACTAAACATTCAGCTCAATTGTAGCTGCCTTTCCGCAACAAAACTACCAACTGCCGGTACCGTTTACTCTAGGCCACGATTGCGGTTTTCTGGTGTGGAACCACGCGAAAAGCTTGTTGCGCTTGAAGACTTGGGCTTGGACTTGGAACGTTTCAGGGGGAAAGGGCACAGTTATTGCTAACCAAACACACTGATCTACCAAATTCTTTCCCGGTGTTGGTGGCATTTAAATAATAGACTAAGATGAGTCTTCGCCACTATGAAAATTGCACCAAAAGTAAGAAATTTTCAAACAACTCCAGAAATGATTAATCCTCCCAAAACCATACCGTTTTTCCACCCAGGAAGAAATTAGTTTTTTTCTTTGTTTGGGATGGAAAAACAGTTTCAAACAACCCTACCCCAGATTGTCATAGAAAGATCGCGTACGCATCAGCTGGCATTTTTTTCCTTCAAACCCTCTTCTATGCGCGATCTTTCTTCGCCCGCGCGCCCTTACGGTACCGGTCACGGTGTGTAACTTTGGAAACAATCATCTACGTCGCAATCAAATGTGCCCCTCTTGGTAAGAAGTTTTCACCTCTGCGTCCCCGCCCGTTTCGATTCAGGAAGAGGAAACCCACACTGCGGTGGTGGTGTGGAATGATCGTTAGAGGTGGCGTATTGTGACGCGGGGGTAATCACGAGGGAGTGAGAGACTCACCTCTACTAGGTGAAGCTTAGTGACTTACCGCTTGACGACGCGATTCTGTGGCCACCAGTATGGCAACGGATTCGAACGACCACGGTAGTGTGTGAGGGCTGACGTTCTTCAGCAGTGGTGCAATTGAAATAAATTGAAAAAAACATAAGCATCTGGTGCATTGGTTATTGGGTGTGTGTTGGGCTTTCTTTGTCGCGGGTAGTTGGTTAGTGATGCGTGTATATCTATCGTTCCGAAAGAATCATGGAGCACGTTTGGTTCTGCTGCACTCTGCTCGTAGTGCTCGTGAGTGGTCAAATCAGTGATCTTCGTTATACAGAGGTGTGTGTGCAAGTGATCGAAGTAAATGGCCATTTGAAAAGAATGAAGTTAATGATCCCGTGTAACCCTTTTCCGTTTCGCAGACGAGCAATGATAATCTGTCCGAGGCGATCCAGTTTTTGCGTGAATATGATCGCGAGGCGGCGGAAATGTGCAACCGTGTGGCGAATGCGGAATGGCGCTTTTCCACCAACGCTACGGAATACAACAAGCGCCGTATGCGCGAGCAGCAAAATTTGGCCTCAAAGCTCGAGTGCATTAGCTGGCGGAGGGCCGTATCCTTCGATTCGTCGCGCATAATCGACACCAGCATTCGGAGGCAGCTTGGTCGGATCGTGCAGCAGGGCAGATGCGGTCTGGGCGATACCAAGTACGCTGAGCTGCAGCACGTGTTGATGCTGCTGAAGGATAACTACAACGGAGCGAAAGTGTGTCCGTTTCGGCGCGGTGGATCGGAAGCAACCGATCTGGGAACGTTTTCTTCGGCGGGCGGCGGTGTGGGCTATCCGAGCTCGAACTATGTGTCGGCGTACACGGGGTATTGCGATCTGAAGATCAACTCCGATTTGACGCGCATTATGGAGACGAGTCGTTCGGAGCCGGAGCTACGATACTACTGGGTGGCGTGGCGTGAAAAGACGGGACCGCCCGTTAGGAACACCTTCATGCGGTATCTTAACCTCGCGAACCAGGCAGCCGAGCAGCACGGATTCCACGATGCGGGAGAGCAGATGCGCTCGGTGTACGAGGATGGGGACTTTTTCTTCACCGTCAATGATCTCTGGGGACAGCTGCAGCCACTGTACAAGCAGCTGTTCACGTTCGTCCGCAAGGGGCTGATCCGTCAGTATGGGGAGCACGTGATCCGACGGGACGGTCCACTGCCCGCCCATCTGCTCGGCAACATGTGGGGTCAAAATTGGCGCCACATCATGGACATCATCAAGCCGGGACCGCCCGAAACACCGGACGTGTCGGGCGAGATGGTACGCCAGGGCTACACGCCGATGAAAATATTCCAAACGGCGGAAGAGTTCTTTACCTCCATCGGGCTGTCACCGATGGCGCCGGAGTTTTGGCGCAATTCCGTGCTGCAGAAACCGAACGACGGTACCGGGCAGTGCAGTGCTTCGGCCTGGGATTTCTGCAACAAGGTGGACTTTCGCATCAAACAGTGCACGCAGGTGTCGTTGGACGATTTCATCGGAGCTCACCATGAGATGACGCACATTCAGTACTACATGCAGTATGCCGGCCAACCGTACCTGTACCGGGAGGGGCCCAATCCTGCGTTTCACGAAGCGCTGGCCAATGCGATTACGCTGAGTGTCGGCGGGCCGGCGCATTTGCAGAAGATCGGGCTGCTTAACAGCCCGGTCACGGTGGCGAACGGGAACAGTATGGTTAATATCGAGTATCTGTTGAACCTGGCGCTGGATAAGCTGCCATTCATGGCGTTCAGTTTGGCACTGGAAAAGGTACAAATGAAGAAAGCAGTTAATCGCTGATTGTTAGGAGCTAATATACTTATCTTCCTCTGCACAGTGGCGTTGGTACGTGTTCGAAAAGGGTCCGGTCGGTATGAATGCACGCTGGTGGGAGCTACGGTTGCGCTACCAGGGAGTAATACCCCCAACGGGGCGTGGATTCGAACATTTTGATGCTGGGGCAAAGTATCACGTGATATCTGATCAGGACTACATCAAGTATTTCGTGGCGACCGTGCTGCAGTTTCAGATATACTCCGAGCTTTGCCAAGCGGCACAACATTTCGGGCCGCTTCATACGTGCGATATCTATCGATCACGTGAAGCAGGTCGAATTTTAAGGTGAACCTTTTACATTCATTTTGAAGTAAAAGCCTCTATAATTTCTCGTTATACCATTTCAATAGCGATGTTATGCAACAAGGTGCGTCCCTATCATCGGCTCAACTGATAAAACGGCTAACACGTGGGAAATCGTCGCGGCTGTCCGTTGATCCATTGTTGGAGTTCTTCCGTCCACTGGAAGCATGGTTGGAAGCACAGAATCGCGATGAGCAGGCAAGATACGACAGTGCATTTCCTCCTCTAATTAGCCATTACCGTATGTCGTCCTTCATTGCAGATAATTGGTTGGAGCTCTACGATGGAAGATGTGGCACTATTTCAACCTTTGTTGGGGAGAAACGGACAAACCGCTAACTCCTCTCGCTTCACGTTGATGCTTCTGCTCGGATTGATATCGCGGGGACTTGTCTTACACATTAGCAACATAACATAAAGCAAGTTCACATAACTAAATGTGATCGGTTGTAATAAATTGTAAATAATATCTCATCAGCGTGTTCTACTCGTGTTCTCTCTTTTTCGTGAAACGTTCCAAAAGGTCGTCAACATTTTTAGACAAATTCTAGTTCTTTTTTATTGCAAAGGCCTTACATAAGTACTATAATTACAACAAGAGCGTACAAGATCAACAAACGAGTCTTTTTTCATTCCCTATGATTTAGCTAGCAATTTCCTCACTTTTACCTATAACATAGCCACGTGTGCGCCCCACGTGCACTGACCATCGTATGCTTGTACGCTTTCCGAAACAAATTCAACGCAGAAAAGAAAAATGCTGTAAATATTGATTAATTTCACATTAGTTGTTTGCTACTCTAGCTCCCACACTTCACTGCACTAGTTAGGCACGTTCTATAGCGTTGGCAAAGAGTTTCACTTAAATGGTTTCACAGAACAAACTACTTTCACTCTTGAATGATCATCGTTTTGTTTTTGTTTCTTTTTTTTACAAGGAGCAAATACTAGAAAGAAAAAATTGGTTACCTAAGATATTAAATGTGTGAGTGTAGATTGACTAGTGAAGCTATTCCGTGCTTGATGGTGTGTGGCCTTTCCCTAAATGCACAAATTTACACAATTGTGAACACTAATGAGAACAAGATGGGGGAAAAGTGACATTGTCAGCGGACTGCAGCGTGCAATCTTTGTCCACTGTACTAGGATCCTTTTTCGAGGCGTTCAGGGGTGTGTTTGTGTCTGTGTGCATAGCGGCAGTCGATGTTTAGAAAAAAGAGTTAGATAAAAAGTTTAACAGGGCAAAACACGTCATCTCCACATCCCTCCTTACGTGGCAACAACACAAAAACCAACAATATGTTCAGAGTAAAATAATAAATTCAGTCCACTTTTTTCGACCCGACGGTTTCCGGTCTGCTTGGCACTTCGGTGCTGTCGGGTGTACTGCTCTCCACTGGCTCTCCATCCGTTGGGAGCAGCTTTTCGCCGCTTGCTTCACCGGCATCGGCTGAGCTTTCCGTTTCACTAGTTGCTAGGTTTCGCATTTCTTCTTGCTTTACTTGCTCTTCTGGTTCAACTGAAGGAAAGGGGGGAAGAAATTCAACAACACGTTCAATAAAAGGGTACCGAATGCACTTTACTTACATGGCTCTTCCTCACCGACACCCGGGCTTCGTGGTTCGCCCGATTGCGACGAACCGGAGGAGTGATCATCCCCTTCTTCCGCTTCCGATTCAGAGCTTGTGTCAGGCTTTTGCGAAAGTCTGTCAAGCTGCTCCTGTTCGTATGGGAGCCGGGGAGCGACGGGACGCTGCTTTTTCGCTGGATTCAATGCATTGCAAAAAGCACACCGGAAAGCAGTGTACTCATACTCTTCCTTCAGAACCATGCCTATTTGGAGGGGAGCGTGAGAAAGAGAAAGGGTTCATTAGGTCTGCAGTTTACCGTGCAACGGAGGAAAAAAGAATCGAACCGTTGTGCATGCAACATTCGCTGCAAATCATGGCAAACCGATTCGTCGGTCCATCGCCCACCAAATAGTCCACCATCTTCTCCAGCACGCCCTTCTCGTTCTGGTTGATGATGGGGAACGGCGTCCTTCGGTACGGCATACTGCCACGCGCACCATACATAGGGCTTTGCTGCAGATGGGGCGGTGGGGCCCTTATCATCATGCCGGGTGCCGTTTGCGGAGTGTGATGCATTGGACCGCTGGGGCGCATCTGCGGTGTCATCGGTGTTGCCGGTCGAACCGCTACCGAGGGAGGAGACATTTGCCTTTGGGGCATGGCCGGAGTCGGCATTCGTGGTGCCGCTGCAGGCTGTCCCACGGGCATCGGCTTAGGGCCGCGCTGAGGCGTCAGCGAAGCGGCGAATGCTTGCGTTTGAATGCGATGCGATTTTTCGCCGAATTTGTCCAAAATCTCAACCGCCACCTTGTACGTCTCCTTTTCCATCACGTTCTCTAGGATCTTCTTTTTGTCCGCCCGAAGATCCTTTAGCTTGTTCGAGTTTAAGCGTAACTTGCGTTCGTAATGCCATGCTAGTACCCGTTTTAGGACAAAGATGCTGTGGGAAAGGAATGAGATTCATTAGATATAGGCTTCAATCTCCATAGCTAAAGTAGAAGCTTCTACTCACAGTATAGGACAGATGAGTAGTGGGACGGAATAGACGATCCGTTCATTCCACGTTGGCGGGAAGAAGACGAAGTAAAATATCAACGACCCGACGATATACAGCACGATCGATGTGACTAAAAATCGGCCAACGAAGCGTTTCCGCCGCTCCTGGGTGCTGATTGTGTACGCTTCGAGATTCTTGATTTTTTCCTCCAATTCTTCCAATTTCTGGAAAGTGCTTTTCTCTTTCTATATACGACGCAATAAAATGAATCAGAAGAAAATTTAGCGAAAAGAAAAGTTATTAAACCACACGATTTTTGAGAGGTTGCTTTTAAAGGCGGCATCATGCTTCGATGAACGCGGAGATAGACGGCCGGCGCTGCTGGACGGTCATTAGTGTGCGTCCATTGGGACTGGCGTGAAATATGGTAGCCTAAATCTTGCTGCATTTTGCTTCCCCTTTTACTTTGTATTATTGCCTCAACCGTTTTGGTTGGCTTTTATCGCGTGAATACAGCCGTGGTAGGCCTAATTGAATATTTATAACCGCCCTAGGCATGCAACGCACCTCGCAGTCTTTGCACCGTATTTACGCTCACGATACTGAACACTTTTGCTTTTTGACCGTCTGCATGGGTTTGGATCGAAACTTTGGAAAGGCAGCTGCGACAAAAGGGCATTTCAGTGTGGTACGGCTGCAAATTAATCAACGCACCGTATGGATTCGCTTTATCGTCAGAATATGATTAGCTATACAGCAGCGACCTTTGCTATTAACTTTACATAACTGATGAAAACAAACTCAAACGTTGGTCCGGAACTTCAATCTTGGGTGCATCTTAGCGTCCGGTGGCAGCATCTCGAGCAAGTAAAAGTGGAAACAATGATCAGAGTAGGCTGCTACTCTAAATAAACCTTTCCTGCCCCGTCATAGTCGACCGTTCGCTCGAACCTATCGATTCCGGGCAAATGCATCTTAATCGCTAAATCCGATTAGCTACCAGGCAGCGCGCGAACGTTTCTTATCACAGGCCTTCTCCTCTTTTATTGATAGCGACCGTGCAAGCCGTGCGTCATCAGTTTCCACGTACATCCATCGGTAGCTTTTGCCGTTTTCTCGTGCTATTAAAGCTTATTAGCGGGCGAAAGAAATACGTACCCGAAATCTGGACAAAATGACCCCCATCGTGGTGCTGCTTGTTGGGTGGAGAAAGTGGGCCGGTAGGAGCAAATGCTTGACCCCGCGGCTGATTTGCCAACCACAATCCGCCGCCGCTCCGGTGTGCCACGCTCTCTGTAACGATGCAAAGAAGATTCCAAACGTGCGTGCGTGAGTAAGATTTGTGAGTGTACAAGGACAAGACACGAGCAACGATTCTAGCACGCCGTTGGACGCATTCAGCCGTAGCGTAGAAGCTAAATTTATCCATGAAATGTTCGGACCGTTTATCTTGTTGCTCGTCTCTTCTGCTCTACCCAAGCCATTGAAAACTCCGCCAAAAATAGACTAACTGACCACCACTTGTACAGCACACTTGATCTTCTCTGCTTTGTGCAACAGATAGGCAGGCGACCGTGGTCGTGGCAAAGGCGGTGAACGGAAAATCGGAACGCAAATGCCAACCACTATTAAAGGCCCTGCATCTCGTCACCAACGCGTCACTGAACTTTCTTTTCCTCAATGGCCAAAATGCCACGATTGGCACCGAAATCTATCGGATGCTCGATGGTACTAACAGAGACAAACAAACAATCGCTTCTGCAAATGGCTCGTGCCGTTTCGCCGATCCAACAGTCCACCGCAGGGCAACCCCTGGCCACCCCTCACAATCCTTTGCTCGAAACGTCAATAACCGTCACAAGTACTTACAAAAAACGTCGCCAGCGAGGGAAATTCGCACCGATTTCGAGAGTTGGCGACGGTTTTTGGCCTGCGGGACCTTCACTCGAAGCGTCAAAAGCGAGGGAAATTCGCACCGATTTGGAGCGTTGGCGAGCTCACGAAACCCGGTTTTTGGCCTGCGGGGTGTTAGTTTACGCTTTTTTGTGTAGTTTACGTGTGGCTCGTCGTTTTTTCGCTCGTCGTGGATGTTTTGATTCTTTTCAGAAGACGCAGTCAGTCACAACCAAGAAAATGTGTGCTAGTGATGTATTTTCAAGCAAGCCGGGCTTCGTTTTTGAAATTGTCAACGTCTGAACGTCAAGCAGAGTGACCAGTGGGGCCAGATTATTCTGCCGGTTTTCGGTAGGCGCATCGAAATTTTATCGGTAGTTTTCGGGCGGTCATCTGTGAATCGGTAGGCATAGGGTAACTGTACCAGTTTTCGGCAGGCTAGAGCAGCAGTTTCACAAAAGTTGCTCACACATCAATATTTTTCATTATTTTTCTTGAAAG
>AXCO02008838.1:0-13100 GCA_000473525.2 Anopheles melas
GCAACCACCTCCAAAAGCGGATTATGAATAATTGTGAACGATTGTCATGGGCATACACAAGCACGCGTGCAGGGTCAGGTTTTGACAGGTTTTGGACCGACGACGAAACTCCCCACCACCATTCGGTCAATGGAAGAGAGCGAGGGTGACGTCTTTTTTTGGGAGTAACTCCCAAACATCTCCCCCATTAACGCGTAGGTGGGTGATGTGGTGGTGGTGGTGGTGGATGCTGCAAAAGCGTATAATTTCTGCGTTTCCGATACCGAACCTCTGTCGGTGGCGGAGTGTCACTAACCTCAATGAGAATATCGCGCAACCATATGGTCTCGCGCATATGGTGCGCGCGCTCTCTGACGTTTGCTGCCTGCGATGACTCACGCGGCCGTCTTCGAAGGTTGTTACTGTGGGCCATTCATTATAAGATTTGTTTGCTGTTGAAATTAGGATTCTACCGTTAGTTTAAATCCGAATGGTAAAAACATGCTTCTTATTGATAGGATTAGCACGATTAGAAGGCTCAAACTACCATATAGAATATGGCAATCTAATCAAGTCACTAGGATACGTAATACCCCGGCTGTCACAAATATTTCATCACCAATAACAAATCTAGTAACCCATGCTTTCGTTTCTTTGTGTCTTTCTTTTTTCTCCAGATCCGAGCGAGTAGTTCCGTTTAGCTCCAAATCCATCGTTGAGAGCTTCTTCGTCGGGTCCAGCACTACAAATTGCTCTGCCAGTTTTATTCCTACTACGCCGCGTCCGACTGGAAGACATGCATCATTATCGTTAAAAGATAACCGCAAAGAACAGCAGGGTGCCGAATTCTGTGTGCCGCAAGACTGCGAAGTAAACGCGCATACGAAGAACGAATTTATTGCAGAAGTGTCTGTAAGAGACCGACCGCGCCCCCTGTCTAGGCCAAACAGCGTTAATCCTCACGCAGCAAAAATGGTGGACTATTATAAAATTCTGGATGTGTCCAGAACAGCGACAGAGGCTGAAATAAAAAAAGCGTAAGTGTGCAAACATCTATCTAATTTCTTATATCGTCAATTGATTGAATTTGTTCTTTTTAGGTACAAAAAATTAGCCCTACGATGGCATCCAGACAAAAACATGGACAATCCAGAAGAATCCAACAGACGGTTTAAGGAAATTTCAGAAGCTTACGAAGTACTGTCCGATGGTAAGTTGTGCCTGTGAGAGCTTAGTGAAGCAGATTTCACTTTTAATACTTATTATACCTCAAGTGGTGAAGGCGCTAGAATTGATATGACGAAAGGTTAGGGTTTTATGGACAAATCGATTTACATTTGGTGGTGTGTGTGGTGGAATCAATTTTCGAAAAGAGTTGGTACACAGGTTCATGAGGTTATGGTTTGTTTTTCCGTCACATTAGCATACAAACGACACATCTACGACAATCGGGGCACGCGGAAAAGTGCAACCGGTACGGGTGGCGGCAGCACCGGCAGCTACACTGCCTTCACCAACCGCGACTACAGCCGCAACGGAGGCTACGACCATTACCATCACCATCGTTACGGGTCGGGCAGTGGCCGGTACTACGGGTCGACCGGTGGCCGGGAGAATGGCGGTAGCAGCAGTCGTACGTTTTCGTTTAGAGGATTTTTTGAGACGACGCCGTTTTTCCGCTTCTTTGGTAGAGTGTTGTAGATTGTACATATTTTATACGCGTGTGCGTTGTTTCCGCATGCAAAATACCGATACAACAGTTGTTTACTACCACTACTACTACTACATACTACCGCTACTACTACTGCTGAGAGGGCGCTGCTGTTGCTAAACTTGGACATTTTGGCTGTCCTCCTGCTCCTGCGTGTCTGTTGTGTTTTCATTCGAGGAGAGTGTTTGATAAAATGGTCCTTAGATCAATTCCCAATTCAAACGTCATCCCCAATGGGTGTTGATCGCGTGTTATTATGCTTCTGTGTGTTGTCCCCTGTTCTACGTTGAGGATTCCTCTTACCGATATTGATACTAATCCTGTGTTGCAAGGTGATTGCTCTGTACTAACGTTGTCCGGAAGTTGATCGAAGAGAAGTTGAACAGGCTGGCCGTTACAAATTCATGAAGACAGAGTCCCTAGAGGCCTAGTTGTAAGCGCGACTAATTTGATAGCCGAGTATAGCATGATTCCTTTTGATTAACAAATTTTTGTTAGATTTTTTATTGCTTTTATGTCTTCTAATAATTTTTCTTTCCTTTCTTCCCTTGCAAAAACAGAAAAAAAACGACGCATCTACGATCAGTACGGCAAGGATGGGCTGATGAACAATGGATCCGATCGCTACCATCAGAGCACGCGACACCGCCGGCACAACGGTAGCAGCGGCATGGACGACTTCGAGTTCTTCGGCTTCCCGTTCACATTCCGCGACCCAGAGGATGTGTTCCGAGAGTTCTTCGGTGGATCACCATTCGATGAGTTGTTTAGAAGTATGTTACCACACACACACTTTCACATCCTCCGCGTTGATGGCATTTGATGGCAAATAACTGAAATTAATTATGATTGCCCTCTCTTTCTCTCTCTCTCCCTCTCCATTTCCACCAAACAGTTAGTCAACCGGTGCACCAGCACGGCCGGCGGGCAAACGGCGCCACCAACGGCCATCATCACCATCATCAGCGACACTCGCACCCGCAAAACGTCATCTCGTCACCGTTCATGACGCCGCTGATAAACTTCAGCCTGATGGATGACTTCTTCAGCGGGGCACCGCGGGGCGGCATGAGCTCCGTGTCCGAGTACACCATCGGTGGGGGCGGTCCCGTCAAGCGTACCTCCACCTCGACCACCTTCATCAATGGCAAGAAGCTGATGACGAAAAAGTAAGTGTGCAGTGTGCAGGTCTGGTGCCTCCTCCTCCTCTTCCCCGTTCCATTTTGATTGATCCTGTTTTAATCGTTTGCACTTTCTCACTTTTCCCATCCGGCAGGGTGTACGAGAACGGTACGGAAACCATCATGTCCTACGAGAACGATGTACTAAAATCAAAGACTGTAAATGGGGTCGCTCAAGCTATACCATACAACCATTAATTCGCTGAGAAATAATTAGCCGGCTATCCGAGGAGAGGGAAAGAAAAAAAAAACGCAGAGCTAAAGAGAGAGATAGAGAGAGAAAGAGAGTGATGCAGTGTGGCAGAGATCGAAAGCAGCAGAATGGAAGTAAGCAGGATGGCTAAACAAACAATTATTTTCTCATAGCTACCGTACGATTAGTGATACACATAATAATTATAATTAATAATATGTAGACCATTGCGGGTGCTCTCCTAGTATAAACAGTTTCTCTCTCATTCGAGCTCTGCTGGAAATGAGCGTAAATTTAGTGATACACATAATAATTATAATTAATAATATGTAGACCATTGCGGATATGTAATGACTGTGTGTGTGTGTCTGTGAGCGCGCTAAAAGGAGTTCAATTGCAGGTTTTTTGTCATTTTTGTCGGGTGCGGTTGTTGTAAATGAAAGGAAGAAAGGGCAAGACAGGGCACAGACAGAATTTGCTCAGAATCGTAGTGTCTGTGTGAAAGAGAGAGAGAAAAAAGGAAGTGGTTTTGTAGTGTGAACTGTTTTTAAAAGGAAGAAGGATATCACAAAACGGTCAATAGGGAAATCCCTTAGAGCAACTACTCAGTCTCAGGCTGCAGCAGAATGATACTTTTCTTTGGAATGTGTAGCGTGCAGGGTCTTATTTGAATTCTCGTAGAAGTGGATTAGGCATGAAATTACAAATTCGATTTTCGTCGGCTGCTACTTCGTTTCAAGTTTCAGCGGCCCGTGAATCATCCTTCAAATTAGTTAGAATAGTCTTTGCAGCCGATTTAGGTGAATTATTTGTATGATTTAGAAAAGCAGTTAATGGGAAATATGTTGCTGACCGTACTGGCACACACTGGAGGACGATTTTAATAATCATATTGAGCTCTTCTCATTAGACACGAACGACGCTGTGTGTTTGGATGGCTGTAACCTACTCAATATTCACAGTAATCGCAGAAATAATACCACTTTAATAAAACCCACAGCAGAGAGAATGAAGGGAGGAGGGTGAGGCATAGCTAAGCAGTGAATTATCCATAGGAAAAAAAGAGAACAAACACAAAGTGAGGCAACTGTATTCCTGGTTCTTCATTTAGCTAAATAATTTCCAATTAGTTACTTAGTTTGTTTGCTGTTGTAATGAATTCAGTATCCCCCCTCCCCCCACTCCCATCTCAGATAACTTGAGAAGGATTGTAAAAGCAGGTTACCGAGAGGACTCCCAAGGACATGATTTTGTAATTCTTAACTATTGCCGAAAGCACCACGCGCATTGAACCGATTTTGAATTCAAAAATACACAGACACACCTACACACACCATACTACATCCATGCACCTTTAACAAATGAGAAGAAACGTGCTCTCCTAGTATAAACAGTTTTTCTCTCATTCGAGCTATGCTGGAAATGAGCGTAAATTTCCTCACAAAGTGTGCAAAAAGCGCTAACGCAAAACAAAAAGCTGCTGTCTGCCACACGTGCCGCGCACACCACGTGCTGGCATTTTTCATCCTGCCGCGGGTGTGTGTGTGTGTGTGTGTGTTAGTAGAGTCGCGTTATAGCAAAAGGAGGGAAACATAACACACAATACCACCACACCTGCGTGCGCGCTGTACTGTATAATAAGTTCATTTATTAATATTTGTTGTGTATGTTTCGTTTGTAGGTTTAATTTTCGAATAAGGATTTCGCCTATTTTGTAAGAGCGCGCTAAACACAAAAATAACAAAATGAAGCGAGAGAAAGAGAGAGAGAGAGAGAGAGAGAGAGAGCGAGCGTGTGTGGAATTTGGTGAAAGAAGTTGTGTTCGATCGTTTGTTTGAGTGTGTGTGTTGGTCCGGATGTGGTTCACATCCGGTTGGGTTCCCTTTCCCCATTACCAATAACGGCCAATTTGAAATTAGACGAAAAATACACAAAAAAATGCAGTTTGAATCCAGATTAACTCTTTCGCGTACTTGTTAGTAGTTCATCTCAAATGTTCTGGATTTTAAAACTGCCGTTCATGCGCAGTTTCGAAACCATCGGATGAAAAGTTGAGAACGTGAAGTTTGTATCGCGCGCCATCTATTGGTGGGGCACTGTACTGTACTAGATGGTAACAGAAAGAGAGAGAGAGATAGAGAGAGTTGTAGCTGGATTTGAACTCGCAAACCTTTTACCCCACTCAAATTTGTTTTATTTTCTTTTTATTTCTGTTTCCTTATGTTTACTTTCAATGAAGATTCTATCAACGAAGGATTATAATAGGGCTTGTCTCTTTAACTTCTTAGAAAATACAAAAGAATCTGTCGAACATGGACGTTCCGCGGGAATGGATCATGGGAAGCAACCAACGAGCAAGCAGCCGTGTTATGTAAAGTCACAAAATTAATCTCCTTACAGATATAGAACGGAACGAAACTAACAAATATATATTTAAATGTGGTTTCTATCCGAAGACAAAATCCTTCCTCCTCCAGGTTTTCCTAGTCCTACCCGCAAACCCCCAAGTTGTTCCACCAAATTGGCGATAAATCGTTCGATAGTAAGCCTACCGTGTGAGTGTGTGTACGCTGAGATAGAGAAACAGAGAGGTAATAGATGTTGTACAATGTTGAAAATTCAAACCCACCACACACCCAACTCCAACCCTTTCTCAATTTGCTCGGCGATTCCGCAGCAGCAGCAGCAGCATCTCATCATCAGCATCGACGGTTAAAATAGAATCACAGCAGTATAATCAGTAAAATATTCATGCAAAACCCGAACAAGCAGACACTCACATCTTAGCCAAAATAGCAAAGAAAGGAAAACATGAAAACAAAACAAAAAAGAAACAGTTAACTTATAATCAAACAACAACACGCGATGGAATGAAGGGGAAGGATATGAACAGAGAGAGTGAGAGAAAGATAAAGAGAAGGAAAATATCACAGCGACGACAAAGTCAAACGAAAAACCAACGCAAAGAGTGTAGAAGAAGATGTAAAAACAGATACAAAAAAAAACCCCTACGAAAGATACTAAAAATATGAAAATATAACAGATTTCTGACTTTTGCGAGTTGATGAAAGCACGTTGAGTAAAAAAAAAACAACCCACAACATCGAAAAACCCAAACGTTGCTTGTTGCAAAATGGCCAAGCGCGTGTTTTCTTTCATTACATTCTTCCCTGACCCCGTAGAAAGAAATGCTTGACGGTGAAATTTCGTGTTTCGTTTCGTTTCCTCAGAGTCACAGCGTGTTTAAACGTTTCCTTTTATTTACTAGACATTGCTAAACTTACATGCGAAATTCGATTATCAGTATTACCGGCATCATTATAATTACAATTCTGAATCAGTTGCCCTTTGTTTTAATGAGGGGAGCGAGAGAGAGAGAGAGGGAGAGATATAGAGAGAACGGGATACGCGAAGAATGCTCTTCTTTCATACATCGTGAATTGTATCATTTCATTGCTTGATGCTAGAAAAAAAAACGATAAAAGTAATAAAATTGCGTATCTTTTGCGTTTCCTAGAAGTCTTTTTGTTGTGAGAGTGGTTGAGCAAATCGGTTAAATATGTGTTCTTCTACTATTATATTAACTATTACCGTATAATTACACTTTGAAACAAATGTTCGTGCCTTTTCTAAGCTCTAAAATGGATCGTCCTTTGGACGTTTCTGTGTTTGTAATGGGATTATGCATTAAGTTATGCTTTACATGCTTCAGCTTTGACTATATCTGTGTGCTTATGTGAGAAAGGGGTATATATATATATATATATTAATGTTTGTGTGTAGGTGTGGCAATCCTCTACGGTTCGTGGGGGGGGGGGCGAATCTTCTTGTTCTTATCCCAATTCTCTCTCTATATATCTCACTCTTTCTTCTCTGCTCCCCCAAAAAAGGGCCCGGAGTCCGGAGGCAGGATCGGCAGGAGGGTGTTTACAGTCTCTCGGGGAGGGAAGGGAAAGGGAATGGAAATGGGAAGGGTGGTGATGGTGGTGGAGGAAGTCTTGAATTATTATCTTCTCGCGTATGCGGACACGTATTCGCGCACCTTCGCCTGGAAGCGCTCCTTGTCTTTGGAATACTGTTCCGCCGCTTCGATGTTGAGCGGGTCGTCAAAGTTTAGCAGGTCCTACAAAATAGGAAAGCGTAATTAAAACGGTTGCTTTGATGGTTGGTGATGTCTTGATAGCGGTGAATACGTACGGTGAAGAGTGAGTTGAGACCCCAGATGACATCCTTGAGCCGGCGAGTCGGTGCCCACCCGAGCCCGTCGATCGAGTTCAACCGGAGCAGCGAAAGGCAGATGTCTCCCTCGACGGATATGTTCGGGTGCCACAGCTTGGTAAGACACTTCACCTTCGGTGGCTTCAATGGAAAGGAATTCGGTATTAATCTCCCCTGGATTTGACATCCAAAACCCGAGAGCCCGCTTACCGCCATGTTGTACTCTTCCGGCACGAGAATGCTAAACTTGAAGCGACCCCCGCACCAAAACCCTTCGTTCGGACTGATGACTAGCGTGAACTCGCTCAGCACGTTCGGATCGTGGAACGTCACCTTGCAGGTGATCGGCAGGTTCTGTTCCAGCTCCTGCACCTCCTTCACGAGCAGAAACTCCCGGATGGATATTCGCTTCGGCGCATCGGACAGCGGACCACTACTGGCTGTGCCACCGCCACCAGCAGTGCTTCCGGTGGTGGATCCTCCGTTTCCGCCACCACCGCCACTGCCCGACTCTTTCTTCTTGCGGGCTAGCGTGATCATGGTCAAGTGTTTCTGTGTTTGCGTGTTGTGCTTGCCTGTGCGGGCTAGATAAGCAGACAGCCTTCTTTGCTTCTTGATCGGGGAGCAGTTCGCCAACCGGAACACGATGAGTCACATCCGTGCACGGGGTAAGCTTAAAAATAAGACGAATGTATTGCCCGGAATCAATTCAAAACACAGCGCTGCACTGCTCCTTTCGCTCCGTCCGTCCTCGAACTCTGGTGCTATCTGCTGCGTCTTCACGGAGGATACACTTTTGGTTCAGCTGAGCATCGTCTCAATGTTTGCGGGTAAAACGGGGTAAAATGCCTGTACACCACAGAGAAACAGAGATTGTGCGGTCGTCGTCCTGTGTGTGTGTGTGTGTGTGTGTGTGTGTGTGTGTGTGTAATTTACGTTGTAAATATTTCCAGACTTTGGGTTTCTTTACGTTCGAAGGGTGAATGTTTTCCTTCTTCCGTCGTAACAAACTTTCCCAGCTCCCAGCTCGCCCCACAAACACAATTGACAGGTAGCCGACTCGGGTTGAGTGACATTATGAGGGCCCTTCTCGCTTGCTCGTTCGTTTCTCGGCTGCTAAAAGCAAACATTCAAAATGATCATTGCTTATTAATGCAATGCAAAATAAAAAGGTTTTTTTCTGAAAATATGAATGTTTACCTTAATGCAGATGATTTAATTAATGAGGATTTACATAAAAATCCTTTCGTAAAAAATTACCTATTTTTGGGTTATTTTTGTCACCGATATCGAAATGTCAAATTTTGCGCAACGGGGAGCGATCCGTGCTCAACCGCAGCCGAGCTGTCAAATGTTTGTTTATCTGACTGGCGCTTCGCATACGCACGGTTCGTTTATATAATTATTCCTGCAAAAAATACGCAATTTCACAATGTTTCGCATTCCGGCACTGGTACGTATTTTCTGCGCAAAACATCTGTATTTTTGTATGATTATAACAATCCCTATTTTCTTTTAGCGCTTCATTAACCGTGCGGTTGTGGTGAATGGACAGGCTGGTCGGTTTATCGCCACCGGAGCACCGGTCTGCAACTCGACCGACGGTGGCTACCGTCCACCGACACCGATGATTGACCTGGAGGACAAATCGCTCCCCATTCCCGAGTACAAGCAGAAGAAAAACGAACCGCTGCAGCTGCAAAAGTCACGGTAACATGGCTGCCCATCTCTTTTTTCACACTAACTCACTCTTGCGCCTCCTATCCAGCCTACTGTATCAGTCGCGCAAACGTGGTATGCTTGAGAACGGCCTGCTGCTCAGCACGTTCGCCGCCAAATATCTGGCGGAGATGAGCCCCGCCCAGACGAAGCTGTACGATCAGCTGATCAACCTGCCGTCGAACGACTGGGACATCTTCTACTGGGCGACGGGCGTGAAGCCGACGCCGAAAGAGTACGACAACGAGGTGATGAACATGCTGAAGAATCACGTCAAGAACAACGACCGCGAACAGCGGTTCATGCAGCCCGACCTGTACGCCAAAGCGAACTGAAAAGCCTGTTGTCTGTTAATCAATAAGAAAGTATTTATTTGCCTCCCAAACTCTCCCGGCGAGTGTGTGTGAGTGGTTTTTAACATCGTTCAAACACCCGGTACAGTTCCGGCAAACTGGCCAGCTGCAGCAGCGAACCATTCCTCGCCATCTCCTTCGGCGGTATGAGATAGTTCCGTACGGCAGGGTAAAGCACGTGCTCCAGCTCCCACCGGTACTCCTTTTCCGGCTTCGTGAGCGCAATGCGCGAGAAAAAGTGTGCCGTTTCACGGCTAAAGGTACGAAAACACTCCTGCTCCTCCTCCCACTCAACGTCCGTCGCGAGCCGTATGACGTACATGGGCAGAAATACGAGCGAGGGAATGTAGTTGTCGAGCAGTTTGGGCAACGATTCGAGGCAACCGTCCTCCCGGATGGAGAGATTGTAATACTCCCTCAAGACGGGCGCTTTTGAGACGAGCTTTTGTACGATCACGTCCGCCAGTTCGTCGGCCGGTCCGTCTTCCTCGGTGTAGCCCGAGGCCGGATCATCCAAGCCCGCGTGCACCAGACGCTTTAGCTCGAGCGGCTCGGACAGGGTAAGACGCTCAAAGTTTCCAAAGTTAAACAGCAACAGCTGGTAGAACAGTTCCTCCGCGATGGGTTGCACCTTTGAAAGGTACATCTTGGTGTCGTACTGGATGAGCACCTGCTCCCGATCGATCGTACCGACATAGGTGAGCTCGCGGAATATTTTCCGCAGATTTTCATCCCCATTCGATTCTACCTGCTGGCGCAGGGTGTGGATGCTGTGAAGCCGTGTTTCCCTATGGTTTTAAGGAGGAGAAAGATTAGATCCAGCTAAGGACTTTTATCATGTTTACTGACCTTTTTACAACTCTTTTCTTCCTCGATGGTGATGGTTGCGTTAGTTTTGGCTCAACCACCTCGTCCTGTGGTTCCTCTTTCATTGGAACACCACCACCACCACCACCGGCACTACTTCCAGCTCCACTTCCACTTATGTTAAAAAACTTTTCCAACTTTTGCACACTGTGACTCGTGCGGACAAACTTGTAATCCAACCGTGGCTTCTCATCACCGCCTCCCAACATCGATTCGTTCACTTTCGAGCTGTCCAACGGTTGTGTGGCCCCTGGCAGTAACGCCTGCGTGTATGACCGTGCCGCATTCCCACCCAACAGTGCCCTCTCGACGAGCAGCTTCACCTTCTCCACAATTTCCTCCTCGTGCAGGAAGTGCACCTCGTGCTTGGTCGGATGCACATTCACGTCCACGTTCTGAGGGTTTAGCTCCAGCGAAAGATACACGAACGGTGCGCTACCCTTCGGCAGATACACTGCGTAAATCGCATCGATCGCCTTCTTCAGCGCACTACACTCAACCGCCCGGTGGTTGATAAACGTCAGCGAGATGCCTTTCTTGAGCGAAAAGTTCACATTCGTCACGTACCCCTCGACCGTGAGCTGCATCACCTCATCCCGCAGCTCGATCGGTACCAGCGCCTTCCCAATGCCGGCCCCATAGATTGCGCCAATATTGTGCGGCACCGTCGTCTTCGCCTGCGTACGGATGGTGGCCGTTTCGCCAAACTTTTTCAAGATGAAGCAGGCGTGCGGATTGTGCACCGCGTACTTGCTGACCACGTCCGAGATGCGCTGAAACTCTTCGTTCGGCGTTTTGAGCGCCTGCTTGCGCATCGGCACATTGTAGAACAGCTCGTCGACCGTGATCTGTGTGCCCTGGTTGCCGGCGATCGGTTTTATGTCCCCCTTCAGCTTCCCATCCTCGTAGCCCGCTTTGTAGGCACACTTTTCGTGCTTCGTTTTCGTGACGATCGTTAGATGAGCGACATGGCTGATGCTGGCGAGCGCTTCGCCCCGAAATCCGTACGTACTGATCGAGGACAGATCGTCGAACGATTGCAGCTTCGAGGTGGTGAACCGCTCGCAAACGATACCGAGATCTTCGCGCCTTATGCCGGTCCCATTGTCCTGTATCTGGAGTGAACGCAGCCCGCCCGCTTTGACCGTAATTTGGATGCTCGTCGCCTTTGCGTCCAGGCTGTTTTCGATCATCTCTTTCAGCGCATTGGCGGGACGCTGGATGATCTCCCCGGCGGCGATACGGTTCACGACCACCTCGTCCAGCTTTCGAATCACTCCGGGGTCCATTTTTTGCGGTGCTTTTGTGCCGAACTGGACGGCAGAGGTGGGACACACACACACACACACGATTTGTTTACAAACAGGGCACACGCAATTGGCGCGCTTGTGGAGAAAGCGGCGCTCGAATCGGTTGTCGCGCGACCACTGTTTTCGGGCAGTTTGCTTAACCCTTGAAGTGCAACGAAGAGTTATAGGAATAAATTGAATTATTATTTTGTTAACACTCAAATAGAAAACATTTCTGCTGTTGAGCTTCATTCATTTTGATGACAATTTCTAATCAACATGCTTGACAATTAACAGAATTAAAATATTTTTCAGAATTTTCCATGATTTTTTGGATTATTTTCCAAGAACTTGCGAGTGTTGCTCTTAATGCTTTGAATTCGTTCCTCTTTTTTGGGGTTCTATAATCATCCATCATTAAAAAAAAACCAATTTAACAGATGTTAGGAAACAGTAAATAAATTGTAGAATCGATCCAAAAATACATCCAAAATACTCAACAAATTATTACCCAAACCCGGAAAACATTATAAATTCCTTAAAAATTCCTTTCAATTTTGATGATGAATTGTCCATATTGAACATAAAAAAATAAGAATTTTGCACAAATTTTCCCACCATCGTCATGTCCACGTACCCACTGTGAAATGAACGCTCAAAATGAACCTTACAGTGAACCTCCCGTGAATGACGACCACCATCACCGGCAGCAGCAGCTCGGTACGGCACCGACCGAGCCGTTTGAATCGTTCGCGACGTTGAACTGGCCGGTTGCGGCTACACGCGCGGTCGTAGTGCACCGCTTCGAGTTTTATTTTCTTTGGTTTTATTGATACCATTTTCCCTTCCCCCCCGTGGGTAGGTAATTAACGAATGTGTGTAGCTATAGCACTATTCCAAAACAACCCCTTTCTGCTGCATATGTATGAGAACAGAACGAAAGTGTCGGGACGAAGTGTAGAAGCACCACGTACCACCACGGGCAAAACTAGAACGTGCTGCGAATATGTGTGCCTGTGTGTGTTTTTGTGTGGAAAAATGTGGTTGAAAATATAGAAGGAAAATTCGTTGATCAAAAGCAGATATGTTTCGCGTCCCGCAAATTCGACGAACGTGCGGAAAGAAGGGTTGCTTGTGAATGTGCCATTTAAAAAAACAACAACACAGTGCTGTGAAGATGAAACAGCAACACAACAGTGTGCAACAAGGGAGTGAGATGGGAGGGTGAAAATGCATAATTTTCTCACCCTTGAGCTTGGATCATTTTCGGCGATTTTGGGGTACTTGGATGGGATGGCAAAGCTCGTCAGACACACATACGCTACGAGCCAAAAAAAATATACACGAAAAATCACGGCCTGCTGCTGCTGCCACTAGAAAAAGACCGTTGCGCGCGTATCCGTAATAGCGTTTGTCGAAGTGTGCTGTGCGCCGTGCTTTTTCGCTTTCTTCGTGCCAAATTCAGTACGTGCGGGAGGGGGTGTGCCGATTGCGCGCGGGGGTTGGTTTGGTGTGGCGGTATCAGTGGTGTGGCGCGAGCAAAGTGTGTAAAAATAAAAACGTGTCAAAGCGCGCTACTAAAAAAAAAAA